>JANDJT010000092.1:4020821-4059039 GCA_024331685.1 Stegophilus panzeri | reverse complement strand
CAAAATGTGGAAAAAGTGAAGCGCTGTGAATACTTTCCGGATGCACTGTATGGTTACAGATTCTGAATGACTCCGGAGCTGCTGGCGATTTCATGAACCAAGCTACAGTGGAAAAACTGAACATCCCCATGTAACCACTTGAAAATTGAAAACCACAACATCCCCTGAAAATTCACACTATTGATGGTGGACTCATATGAAACAGAACCATAACTCTTTGCACCAAACCCCTCCTTTTCAAAGCATGCACATTCCACTAGGAATACATCTCATTTCTAATCACCATCACCACTAAGTATCCCATCATTCTAGGATTTCCCTGAATGCACCTCCCTGACACACAAATCTCCTGGTTCGACAAAGAACTCATTCAATGGTCATCCCATTGCATGGATCACTGCCTGCACATTCCCCACCTCTTGACTGCTTCGACTACAGTGGAAAGCCCTGGGACCAAAACTCCAACAAATATTCCCACAGAATATCTTGAATGCCAAGATGATTTAAGTAAAACCAAAGATAGTGGTCACTGCCCACATGACTGTGCATAGAGCTAATGCTTGGAACCACCCCACCTTGTAACCAAATTTACCCACTCTCCATGCCAGAGCAACAAGTGATGAAGTAAATCCAACAGTTGTTGTAACAAGGGTACAATCGAACCCTCTACATCTTGTTTATCAGTAGGATTCTTTTTTGTGGGGAAACAAGGCCACTGACTATGTACTGATTACTAGGGACCAAATCATATTTTAATTTTACTGTGTTATATACTGTAAATAATTTTGTATGTGACAAATAAAAATCTTGAAACTTGCATCTTGAATCACAGTAAAATACCACTACCCAGTGAAATTCACATTTGTCCCCTCAGCTCTGGAACAACTTCATTCAAAGATTTTCACAAAAGTCAATCTGCACAGTGCCTATAACCTCCTTTGCATCAGGGAAAGTGATGAGTGGAAGATGGCCTTCACCTCTGGCCACTTTGAGTATTGCTTCATGCCATATGGACTCTCTTACTCCCCTTCATTCTTCCAGTGTCTCATCAATGATGTCTTGAGGAACATGCTTGGGAAATTTGTTACAGCTTACATTGACAATATATTGATTGATCATGTTAAACAAGTCCTTGCATGCTTGCTTGAGAATTAGTTCTACAGTATGTAAAAGGAGAAAAGTGTGAATTCCATGTGTGCACCATTTCCTTCCTTCCTTTTTTTTCTTACAGCATTACTGAACTCTGTTTTGCCTAGTTAATGCCAGTTTGCCAATCGCCTGACCTTTTACCTGTTTCTGACCACGCTATTGATTCACGTTTTGGATTTATCTGCCTGTTTCCTCATAAAAGCTCTTTACTGCACATGCATCCTGTATCACCTCCTTCCAGTCATTACAGTTACTATGAATGCAGACTTTAATATGCTGAAAAAGACACACTATTAGCATCACATAAATATATAATTGGTTTCACTCTGCCCACGTTTTCCTACATTTTTCCTACATTCTTTTGAATGTCCATGGAATAAAATAAAATATCAGATGTCATGAGTGTACCTTCTACCATTATTTACACATTTAAATGGCCATGTAATACAAAGCAATATGATAACATGAAATTACCTTATATGGCCATGGGCAGTGTTTCGACTCAGGACAGCAGTCATTTGTTGCTATTGTCAAGCAACTGTTTGATGCCGTATACAACATCGCTTCACCTTCGCTCACTCGCTGAGAGTAGGCTAACGGTTGAGAGGCGGGAATTTGGCCAGTAGTTGCTGCAAGCCTTTTATAATCGACCAATTGGTGTGCGTGAAGGCAGAAATTACAGAGAGGGGTTAAAGCAATGCAAACATGTGCACACATGATGCAGTATTAGACCATAAGCACATCATAATGAAACTGAAGCCGATTCCCGGACATTTTCTCAAATTTAGAAATCCTGGCCGGATGCTTTTTTAAGGTCTAAAAAGGAGGACATGTCCGGGAAAGAAGGATGTATTGTCACCCTAACAAAACCTTTCAGAGAATAATTTGTCTTAAGTTCTACCAAATAAATTTATTTGCACACGCACCGGGAGGTTGCTCATGTGAGCCACGACTGGCAAGAGAGAACCAGAACTATAATCAAGCAGCTGTCTAAATTGTGTTATGTCAAAAGATTAGTTTCTTTGATTTTAAATGAAAAAGAATTGTAATCCTGATAGTATTCCCATTTTTTATAAAATGTACCTCTAATCTTATTACTTTGTTTTTTGACGTAACTATAACGGATAACAGTTGCCTGTTTTTGTATCCTGATTACGTAATGCTGTTACATGTATTCCGTTACTGCCCAAGCCTGATAATAAGACATTAATAACAAGACTGAATGATGCAGACATTATTTCCCTACTGATATTAGTGAGAACAGAGATCAGTTTAGTGGGGAAATGATGATGATGCTCCAGTCATTACAATATTTTTTATCAAAGCATCCTTTTTGGGTTTGCTACATTCCAGAAAGATCAGAAAATCTATCAGAATATATTACAAAAATGTAATGCAATGTTGCTAGCAGTCTGAATGGGGTCCTCTTCTTTGTTCTTAAATGAACAAGAGAGAGAGAATGTTCAAAAAAAGATGAAAATGTGTTTCTTTTATCAAAGTCTTCTGTGTGGTTTTTGGGAAGTAGTTGGCACTTGCAGTTCTGAGTATCATCGTAAAACTTTCAGGCAAAGTTTCTAAAAAACAAACAAACCCAAAAACCAAAAATGAAACATGCCTCTCTATTGTCTATTTGTATCTGTACTCTATTTTTGCTATAACAGCACAGTGCACACAGTAGTTCCAGCTGTATTATGAAGAAAGGTTCACATTAATGTGCTCATTCTAATGAGTAGTTGTTTCTATAGTAACTGTTCAAACACAGGGACTTGTATGGCAGCCGCTCTGCATAAGCTAAGATGAATAACAAACAAAGAGAATGGCTGTTTATCACAGCTATAACATGCACTCAGGCCCGGCGTCTGGGGGAGACAACCAGGAACGTTGTCCCGGGCCCAGCCCAGGAAAGAGACTGATCATTAGTAGTTGTCATATGTTGGCCATTTATTGGTGGCATATTTAAACAGTGTTATGCTTTAGAAAATGCTTTATTTGTTTGGAATATATCATGGTTGTTTGCCATAAAATAAGTTTTCTTCATTGTATGTAGCCTTACTATGGGCCCACATAATGTCACAAAATGGTTTGGTCCTACAACGCTTCTTTGACACACCCCCTCACACATCCCTGGACACACCTCCCATTCATTCGATCTGTCAGAATGGTTACTTATAAATCTGGCACTCAAAAACAAAAAAAAAAAAGAGAAAAAAAGAAGATAACATCACACAGGCAAGTCAGCAAATGGTGAAATTTCTGAAACTATTAATTCAAATTACATTTTATTTGTATAGCGCTTTTAGCAATGGACATTGTCTCAAAGCAGCTTGATAGAACCATGTTGTCATATCACAGCCAAGCCAAGACTCAGTTTCCCAGGAGACGTCGCTGACTACAAACATGGCTGCTGAGAACTACACTTCCCACACACGCATGTGCTCACCTTCCTCGGAGTTCTAATCGCACACAGCTGCTTCCAATCACATACACACTCTCACTACAGCATTTAAGAGACTTTGGAAGCAAACAGACTTTGCGATGTAATACGTTCAGTAGACTTGCGCTCTGCCGTTTTGCCAACCCGTTTTCTAGTGAGTTTTGCCTTAGTGTATTTTGACCAGTGTTTCTGTACCCGACCTCGTTTTCTGCCTCGCCTCGTTTTGTTTGTTTGCCTGATCACCCGACCCCTGCCTGTTTTCACGACTATGAACTTTGTCTCACCCTTTGGATTATTCTGCCTGGACTCTGTCACCCGCAACTGCTTCCGTCTCCACCCTCGGAATGTGACACATGTGACATACAGATTTTACATGTGTGAATTAATGGGGGGTCAGTGGCGGCTTAGCGGTTAAGGCTCTGGGTTACTGCCAAGCTGCCACTGTTGGGCCCTTGAGCAAGGCCCTTAACCCTCTCTGCTCCAAGGCCGCTGTATCATGGCTGACCCTGCACTCTGACTCCAGCTTCCTAACATGCTAGGGTATGCAAAGAAAAGAATTTCACTGTGCATATGTATATGTGATTAATAAAGACTCATTATCCTTATTAATATTATCATTATCCCTAATGAGCAAGACAGTGGCAAGGAAAAACTTTGAGAAGAACCAGACTCAAAAGGTTACCCATCCTCATCTGGGTAACAACAGATGAAACTAGAAAGACAGAGTGAAGAATTAAAGAAGCAAGGTTGGATATGTTAATGCATTTACCACTTTTAGACTAACATGTGTATGGTTCTTCACATGTGGCCACAGAATGCTAGCTTGTGTAGCCTACAATGGGCTAATGTTAGCCTAGCATTTCACTGTTTCCCCCAAAGGCTTAAGGATAAAGCTTAAGGCTTTAATTTTTGCTACCTCAATAAACTGCAGCTACTATGCTATGTGCCTCTGCTATGCTTATTTTAGTCTTGCACCACAGACAAAAACATAAATCTAGGCAAGATTTATAGATCTGCGCTGAATCTACACAGCCTACCCTTGCACGAAGGGTTCTGCATTGAATCTACAGAAATCACCAACCTACACAATTGAAGTAGCTATTGAGTATGTACAACTTGTGCGCTGGTGTCAGTGTAACTCTGCACTTCACCACGCTAGTTGGGCAAAAAGTAATCAAACTCAGTGGAGAACGTTTCAGTAGACAAATCTAACTTGTATATTGATTTGTTTGCTTGGATTTTGTAAATGTTACAGAGAATTTTAGCTACTGAGCTATAAATTCATGCTATGCAAATTTACAGTCCTTTCCCTCATGAATTAGCCCCTTGCATGCCATGTCTAATAGCTGCAGATGATGCTGAGATAGTACAGGGAAACAGAGGAAAGGGTCAGACAATAGAGGACGAGGGCGGCTCAGGCAAAACATGCATGGACATTTCAGATTCCGGCGGTGGTGCGGACAGTTTTGGTTTAAAAATAAGGGGGATGGGGAGGGCGAGGCCCAATTAAATATTTTTGTCCCGGACTCCGGCTTAACTAATGCTGGCCCTGCATACACTCACCAGTCACTTTAACAGGAACACCTGTACACCTGCTTATTTATGCAGTTATCCAATCAGCCAATCATGTGGCAGCAGCACAATGCATAACATCATGCAGATACAGTCAAGAGCGTCAGTGAATGTTCATATCAAACATCAGAATATGGAAAATGTGTGATCTCGATGACTTTAACCATGGCATGGTTGTTGGTACCAGATGGGCTAGTTTGAGTATTTCAGAAAGAAAGATTTTCACACACAACAGTCTCTAGAGTTTACACAGGCTGGTGTGAAAAACAAAAACATCCTATGTGCAGGCTGAAACACCTTGTTGATGAGAGAGATCACGGAAGAATGACCAGACTGGTTTGAGCTGACAGGAAGTCTATAGTAACTCAAATAATCAGAAAAGCATCTCAGAATGCACAACACAACAACCTTGAGGTGGATGAGCTGCAACAGCCCAAAACAGCTACAACAGAAGACCACATAAGTTTCCACTCCTGTCAGTCAAGAATCTGAGGCTGTCAACTGGACAGTTGAGACTAGAAAAAGAACAGGTGATTTTTTTTCTAATCTTCAACTGTCCAGTTTCAATGATACTGGACATGTGCCCATGATAGTCTTAGATTCCTGTTCTTGGCTGACAGGAGTGGAACCCGATGTGGTCTTCTGCTGTTGTAGCCCATCCACCTCAAGGTAGATGTTTTGTGCATGCTGAGATGTTTTTCTCCTCAGCATGGTTGTAAAGAGTAATTATATGAGTTACTATATCCTTCCTGTCAGCTCATACCAGTCTGGTCATTTTCCTCTGATCTCTCTTTTTTCTTAATTCTGATGTTTGCTGTGAACATTAACTGAAGCTCTTTACCTGTATCTGTATGATGTTTTTGCATTGTGCTGCTGCCAAATGATTGGCTGATTACATAATTGAATGAATGTGCAGGTGTACAGATGTTCCTAATAAAGTGGACAGTGAGCATAGGTGAGAACAGAAACTAACTTGTTTCTCGGATGTTCCATAACATTATATCTAACTATAAACCTTTAAAATGTGTGACATGTTTAATTTATATATTAAACATTGCAATAATTGGGCGAGGGGTGCACAGTCTGTCATGTGTTATTCCTTCCTTATCTACTCAATCCGAGCATTGCATTAGTATTCAGTTGCATGCCAATAGCAAAAACAAGTGCAAGTATTGCATCCGTAAAATTTGCTAGATAGCTTGGATATAATACAGGATGTAAGCAACTGCAGGAGCTTTAGTAAGATACTTTTCCTCATATATGTCTCATCCTAAGACTTTTATTGCTGCCCTTTGGCTTTCATTATAAGTGACATTTTGAGTAAACATGTTTTCGGTTTTTTTCTCAGTACAGGGAAATGTCATAACTCTTGTTCTTGGTAATCGCACATATGTTACAGATTTGCTGGTTAGACATGAGGCTGAAAAAGGCTGTATTATTCCTTTGAAGAGAAAAGCATATTGTAAATTATACTGAAATTTTTTTTATTAAAATGTCATTGGAAACATGGAAACCTTATTATCAAAGACATGTATTTGAAACCATTAAGACAAATACAGTTGAGACCAAAGGTTTACAGGTACATACACATAGTCTAAGACATTCCAACTCAATTTTTCACAACTCCACACATCACACTCTTGGGATCACTGTCCTTCTGGAAGACCAAGTTGCGACCAAGCTTTATCTTTCTGTCTGATATCTTGAAGTGTTGCTTCAGTATTTCAAGATAATTCTCCTTCTTCATGGTGTCATCTATTTTCTGAAGTGCATCAATCCCTTTTCCAGCAAAATTCCCCCACAACATGATGCTGCCACCCCCATGCTTCACAGTCGGAATGGTGTTCTTCAGATTAAAAACCTCACCCTCTTACCTTCATACATAGCGCTGATCATAATGGACAAACAATTAATTTTGTTTCATTTGAACAGAGAGCATTCCTACAAAAGCCAGAATGCTGACGAAATGTATGTTAATGAAATGTGTGGAGTTGTGAAAAACTGAGATTGAAGATCTTTAGCCTAGGTATTTGTAAACTTTTGGACTCAACTGTATCGACTATTTTGAAGAATGAAAGATTTAGAGACGATGATACAGTTTGACTGTTGCTTTGATACACTTTATATGGTGATTTGTGTGTTCTATCTGTAAAGTGAACATTTATTTTAATTATAAATCAGTTTATTAAGTCTATATATTAGTAGCCACTATATTGTATATATAGCATTGTGTAGTGCTACATTAGAGGTGCAGTGTAGTTGGAACGCAGACCCCCACTCCATCCCCAAAATCTGTTCATTTGGTTCAGTGGTTCATTTTCAGTATCTCACTGCAGTACTGTAATCAAGAAGACAAGAGGTAACTTTTTCTTACCCGTAGTCGCCATTTTTGTAGTAGTATAGATTGGAAGCTCACTGGCATTACTACAAGGTTTCAGAAACAGAAAGGTCAAACAGATGAACATTCATGTTTGCAATGTAGTATGTACCATATGTATGCTATACATGCAAATATACAACATACAGGCTGTACAAAAATTTACAAAATTTTTTTTTCAAAAATTGTACAAAAATTTAATGCCTAATGTACAGATATGAATGAAGAGGTGAAGGGTGTTTATGATGACTGCACTCTACCTGAAACCAAAATCAATGTCTTCTCTTAATGTGAGCATGTAGAGTGTGGTGATACAGATGGCACTGGAACCATGTGGATAAAAAAAACAAAACATACAGTACAAATGTCAATGTCAGTGCACTACTAAAATTCCTGCCTGGTTAAAATCAAATTAATATCGACTACTAGTAAAATGTTTGAGTACACTTAATTGAAGTTGGTTTTTATTTACGGTAAAATACATAAATCTGTCCCTATACACTTATTAGTATGATCTTCTAAATGAGAATTTAGATGAAATTTTATTTTCGCTTGAATATTGTTTTTATATAGTGTAACCTTTTTTTTTAAATTACTTTTAAACTTTTCTCTCCCAAATTCAACACTGTAGTATGTATATAATAGCAGGCACTACTACTACTACAATGCTTAATATATTTATGTTTTTTGTTTTTTTTTTCCACTAGTGATATTAGCATATTTATCTTAACATTACCTTGTACTGCATCGTCAGTAAATCTTTTGGTTTGTGTTAAATATATACTAATGGAAAAGGACTCACCAAAAAGCCATAGTTACCACAAGCAGGATGATAGTTGCTTGGAATATTCTGTGCTGAAGGCAGTACTGGTATTTCTCACGTACACACTCCTGACACAGAAACACCATATTTTTAGAGTTGGTAAAACAGAACATAATTTTTCAGGTAGCGCAGGAGTAGTAGGGTTTTTTTTTTGTTGTTGTTTGTTTGTTTTAACTTACTTTGCTAGTTTTTGGTGGTGAGGGCTTTTGGGGGGGAGTGACTCCTCTGTAAGAGAAATGTACATAGGAAATAACTATATGTATGTGAGTAAAACAACAGACAAAAACAGACAAATCAAACAAAATTAACTGGCAATTACAACGATCAGGCATGTGAGAACAGAAAGTGTTCAGCAAATAGGGTCAAAAAATGTTATTAGATCTGTTTATACCATTTATTTACAATTTTATTTACATTTACCATTTATTTTGTGTGTGTTACTGCAGCCCCCTCCCTCTCTTTTTATTATTTAATGAGTCTTTATTGGTCACAGCACAGTGAAATTCTTTACTTTGCATACCCCAGCATGTCAGGAAGCTGGGGTCAGAGTGCAGGGTCAGCCATGATACAGCACCCCTGGAGTAGAGAGGGTTAAGGGCCTTGCTCAAGGGCCCAACAGTGGCAGCTTGGCAGCACCAGGGCTTGAACCCCCGACCTTCCGATCAGTAACCCAGAGCCTTAACCGCTAAGCTGCCACTGTATTAGTTGTTATTTTTTATGGGAAACCAATATAAAATGTTATTCACACACAAAAAAAATATTTACCGTTTTTTATTTGCAGAGGTGCTTTTGGAGCGCATGCTACCCAGGTTCTTCAGCTTGGCCAGGCGTGCGTTCCACACCTCAAGCTCCTCAATACGTGTCTCCAGGTTATCAGTAAGCTTGCAGAGCTCTTTTACAGCCCCCACGTTCTCCATAAAGATCTGTTCCTGTTAGGAATCCCCACAGAAGTTCACCTCATCAGTTTGTGTCAAAATGGTCAACTTTACTTTGTCACTTAATGTTTTAGTTTCACAAAATGATATAATTTTAATATAATAATAATAATAATAATAATAATAATAATAATAATAATAATATTTTAAAGCCTTACAATAATAATAAATATTATATTTATTTTATAGAGATTCTGTGCATATGCCATTTTGTTGTTAAAAAAAAAAAAGATTTCATTGTGTCACATGTGTGTTGATTTTTGTGAATACCATATGAACATCTATGGTTTAAGCCATTATTTTTGACCCCTTGCTACAATGATATGGAAGACTTTTCTGCTTGTTTACATAAAACAGCAGTTACACATAAAATTAGTGCCACAGAAAAAGGCAATACACTGAAGGGGAAAGGACATGGGATGTGAAATAGGCATATTTGTGGTTCACTCTGAAGAAATTCTCATGTGAACTTTGACATGAGAAGTCATGAGCCTCTGTCTCTGTGCATCAATAAAAACCAAGTCACTTTCACATTAGTCAGTAAATAAATAAAGGAGGAGCTCAGCTCAGGTACTTACTTTGTCCACCATGAGGAAGTTGGGGATTTTCTGTCCGTCGGAGCATGTGACATCTCCTACTTCTTTCACCGCTGTGGGAAGCAGCTCCCTTACCTCCTGTGCTATAATGCCTGACAAAGACAAAAACAAAGCTTACTTTACAGTCAGAATCTATTGATGCATTATTCAAGATCATTATGTTTACAAAGCCAACAAATTAACCCTTTGGGAATAAATCAGATTGATTCTTAGCCATGTACCCTGTTATTGTGATTATCATGTATGACATAATCATGCTCTGCCATTTTGACCTTGAAGATTGCATTACCTTTTGTGCCTGGATTTTTGTGATTACTATTACTTTGACCTCAGACTGTTTATTGGCATTGTTATATGTGGACTTGGTTTGTTTGTATTATTATTAAACCTCCAGCACATGGATCTTCATAATTCATCGTGATTGTTAGATCATGTCTATTCCCTGCCTCTCAAAGCACAAAAGTAATTCAAACCACCTGAACTGAGGCTTCAATTGTAAAATAATAACCATTTATTAGCTGTTGTGCATATTCACTAAATTTACATTAAAATCTCTTGGTTTTGAGAAGTGAACACATTTCATTTGATTAGTGATCAGAAGCTGCATGATTCAACATTCAATCACAATCAAATGTAATTTAATATAAAATATGTCTGTAAACATCCTACTATTCCCAATGGCCTGTATGCTATAATGTGTAAGGCTATACGCACCTGTTTCATGCACCTCGTTGATGCCCATCTTTGATGCAAACTCGGGTTTGTAGTCATATTCAACAATCCTCATCTGGGCTATTCTCCTCAGCTGTTCTGTTGAATCCACCTATGAAGGCATCAGAATCATCCACAAGATCAATGATGGAGACCGTCCTACCTCCAAATTCATTTTAGTTTTGTGAAAGACTGCCAGGTAAATGACTGGTCCACTTGGGGATCGCTGAGTGTATTAAGGAACAGAAAGCATGTTGTGTATGTGAGATACTCACCTCTTTAACGTTCTCCTTCGCTCTGCTGTCAGAGGGGTGCATGACTGTGCCCATTATTTTGGCGTTTCCGCAAACTACCAGGGCCTCATCTGGGGCATCAGTGTTTATTCCCACCAGTCCCTGGCACACCAGTGAGTCTGGGGTCTGTCCTTTTATCCAAAGCGCCTCGCTGTCATTCTCAAACTGCCCGGGGTTTGAGGCCTTATGTAGATAAACATCAATGTGACAAACAATAATCCCAACATTTATGCAGTTATAGTCTGAATAATACTGTTACAGTGGTATAATATGGAAACATTGTGTTAGTTTTACTACTTTGCCATTTGGCTCTAATTTGTGTAACAAAACCCAACGAAATGTGAATATGCATATTCTAAAGTTTGTATATGTTTTATTATTATTATTATTATTATTAATAATAATAATAATAATAATAATAATAATAATAATAATAATAATAATAATAATTCCTTAGATTTACATAGTGCTTTTCTAGGCACTCAAACCACTTTACATTGTATAGGGGGGGAATCCCCTCAACCACCACCAGTGTGTAGCATCCTCCTGGATGACATGATGGCAGCCATATTGTGCCAGAATACCCACCACACACCAGATATTGGTGGAGAGGAGAGAGTGATGTAGCCAATTCTGAGATGGAGATCGTTAGGGGGCCATGATAGATAAGGGCCAATGGGGGAATTTTTCATTATCACAGAGAATCAGGACCTTGGTTTAACGTCTCAACCAAAAGACAGTACTGTTTTTACAGTATATAGTGTCCCTGTAACTATATTGGGGCATTAGGATCCACACAGACCACAGGGTGAGCACCCCCTGCTGGCCTCCCTAATACCACTTCTAGCAGCAACCTTAGTTTTCCCGGGGAGGTCTCCCATCCAGGCACTTTTAAGATGTATTTACAGTTTTAGGATTGAATGTGGTTGTGCACTGACTTCATTTGTGCACTTATACAAAACGTACCCTGACAATGATTCTCTCAGATACGTTAGCAACCAGCAGGTAACTCTTCTCTTTGACTGTAGCATAAAGTCCCACCACCAGAAGGAAGTACCTGATCAATAAAAAAAGTATCACAATCACCACAGATAACATAAAGCTAAATTTCCCATTCTGTAAAATTCATATAGACCATTCACTGCTTTATAACAAGATCAGTGGAGATTGAAATGTCAAATCAAAAAGTGCGCTAAAATCTAACAGAACACTTGCTTTCAGATTTGTGATCTCTAAATTTGATTTGTGTGTGTGTGTG
Organism: Stegophilus panzeri; assembly: GCA_024331685.1. NCBI lineage: Eukaryota > Metazoa > Chordata > Actinopteri > Siluriformes > Trichomycteridae > Stegophilus > Stegophilus panzeri. Next base: position 4,046,891 of record JANDJT010000092.1, on the reverse strand, counting down.
TGTGTGTGTGTGTGTGTCTGTGTGTGTGTGTCACCTCTGGTCAGGATTGGGTTTGCCCTTCTTCCTCATGTTATTAGCAGTGGTCTCACTGAAGTGTAATCTTCCAAGCGTAATTTTGGTGATTTTATTTCCAGGCAAGTTTACTCTGAAAAAGGTATAAACTCATAAAATGGCCATATAAAAACATAAGCCTGTGATATATAGACATCTTAAATCACATCAGTAGAGAAGTCTAAAATGAACATTTACTGGACTGGCAGGAAAGGTTTTTTGCTGCGGTCTGACTGTGACTGCTCGATGGTGATGTGGTGGCTCTGAGCCTCAAGCTGAAAATAAAGTGAATTCAATGGACCGGATTAAACTGGCATATTTATTAAAAAAACAAACAAACAAAAAAAACATTCTTTGGAGGCAACCCAGAAATGTATTTTCACACAGAAATGAGTATTAGACATTAACCTTGATTCCGAAGACTTTCACTTGGAAGCCATCTACAGGCATAGGACCTGCTGGTGTCTTCACATATTTGGGGTCTCCAGCCATCCCAATGTGTACTGTAACTTGGAAGTGATTTTTCTTCTGGCACACAAACGCTTCATCAGCTGTCGAGTAGCTGAAACCTTTATCTGTGTCCACATGGTAACCTGGTGGCAGGCTGTGAAGTACACGACCAATACAAAAAACATCATATTCAATCAACTGTGTGCTAAAAGGAGCAGTACTTAATGTTTGGGACTACATGAATAATTTTCCATATAAAGAGACGTACAGTTGAGGAAAAAAGCTTACATACTGTACACCTAGGCTGTTACGATATTCATCAGTTTTTCATAGCTCTACACATTTCATGTTAACATACATATGTTTTGGTGAGTCAATTGGGGCTTTGTTCACATGATAGGTAAATTTAAAACAATCAGTTAGAAACATTAATTTCAACTTTAATTAACTATATCAGTGGGGTTAAAAGTTTACATACACCACGCTGACTGTCTCTTTAAACAGTCTGGAAGTTTGGAAGATTCTGTCACCATACAGACACTGCATCATTCAGAAAAAGTCACAAATTTATTCCAAGAGATGAATGAACTTAGGTTCAACTAAAGATTCAACTAACCCCAAGACAACAGCAAAGGAACTAATGAAGGAGTTTGAGGCATCAGGTACCCAACTATATACATCCACCATTAAGAGGGTCCTACATCACCACGGCCTAAAATTCTGTCATGTCAGGAAGAAGTCCCTTCTCCAAGACTGGCATATCAAAGCCACATTGAAGGTGATCACTGACCTTTTGGAGGAGTGTTCTCTGGTCAGATGAAACACAAATGTAACTGTTTGGCCAAAATGATCAGCGCTATATATGGAGGAAAACCATCCCAACTGTGAAGCATGGGGTTGGCAGCATCATATTATTGGGGTGTTTTGCTGGTAAAGAGACTGGTGCACATCAGAAAATAGGTGGCATCTTGAAGAAGGAGGATTCGCAAAAATTACTTAAGTAACACATCAAGACATTAGACAGAAAGTTAAAACTTGGTCACAACTGGGTCTTTCAGCAGGACAATGGTCCTAAACATATCTCCAAAGCGAAAGTATTAGAGCAGCCATCACAAATCCCTGACCTAAATCCCACAGAAAATTTGTGGACTGAACAAAAAAAACCATGTCTGAGCAAGGAGGCCCACAAACCTGACTGAGTTACACCAGTTATGTCAGGAGGAATGAGCAAAAATTTTTGCCCTAATTGACTTTACACAGGAAATACAGTACAGTATATGGTAACATGAAATGTGTGGACTTGTGAAAATTTTATTTTGAATGTCTTTAGCATAGGGTGCACGTAAACTTTTGGCCTCAATTGTTTAGGCTTTTTTTTTTTTTTTACTGGCATTAACAACTATCTGCAGTACCTTTGTATTCCAGAAACTAGGGGTTAAGTAACACCATCCATTTGGAAACATACATTTTCTCTCAATACTATCATTGCTCCTGTGTTTTATGTTTTACTTTTTTAACAGAATTAAATTTTTATGAACATTGTGCAAGATGTTGTGAATGTGCCTGAAAAGGCTTACATAGTTTGGTAGCTGCTGTTGTAGAGACTGCTCCACTGGTTTGGTTGATAGTGGTCCCATTTCAGTAGCTGGTATGCCATTGCTGGACTTGCTGCATGGACATCACCGTCATAGCCTGCCATTTCACATGTGCCCCTCTCAGGACCTATGAACAGAACATGACACAGAGAAAGACTTCAATTTAAGCTTCAACCTTTGTTCTTATTATGAATCAGCTGATAGTGATGATAGGGTTCGTCATTTAATATGACGAACCCCCACAAAAGATTCAAACAAAAGATTCAACCCCCACAAAAGATTCAACCCCCACAAAAGATTCAACACCCACAAAATGAAGGCTCGGTCCAAACTGGGTCTCTCCATTGGCTGTCATCTGTGTTTACATCGAAAGAGTTTGAGCGCTTTCTCTTATTTTTTTCAGGTAACATTTGCCTGTCAAAAGAAATGGAAATGATGATTTTCATCCGAACTACATCTCAAAAACCCACACAGAAGACCTGAACCTAGTTAAAAAAAAATTAATTGGAAAAGGAAGACACATTTTTCATCTTTTGCTCGGCCTTTGCCTGGGAAACAAGGTCACCATGGTACACACACATTTCTGATGTACAGATATTATCCACTCTATAGTCCCTCATTCCCTCTCTCAATCTTTGTGACATATCTTACATAGAAATGGTTCTATACACCACACACACACTGTCTACACTAACAATTTGCCTTTGTTTGCAGAAATGTATTAGATTTAATTCCAATTATTTGTTATAAAACAAGATCTTAGTGGCTGTGGAGTATTTTAACTAGGCCAATTTGGCACAATCCTTGCAACCATCTCATTAATTATCCTGTCTGATGATCCTCCATAAAGCATGGGGCAGCGTGATTCCATCCCCAATGGGTGTCTGTTAGTGCCATTATTGACCACTTGGTGCAATAATAACTTTTTGCAGCTAAATGGGGCAGTAAACACTCTGCCCCAGAATTGTGCAACATCTAGAAAAGAGAGCGAATCAATGGAATATCTACTTATCTGTCAAATTGCAAACAATATTTTAAATGGTTGGTCACTCAAAAGAGGTAATCCAATGGTATTTAAAATGTATGGGGTTTGGAATGATGCCCCTATGGATGAGCGGCCACTGGTTTTAAATCCATCTGTTTTACGTAAATTGGTACTTTAACTTTATTTTTTTTCCGTTTTATAAGATGTAAAAAGGAAATATATATATATATTTATTTTTCTATTTTCTGAATCTATATTTTATTTTGACATAGGGAGTTGTTTTTTTGTTGTTGCACTTTTTCACGCTGCCTGGGTATTTCCATACTGACATTTGACAGAATCATATAACAATTCCACTTTTCAGAAATTCACAAACATTCTAAACACTGTGTTCAAGTAACACTAGCTACATGGAAACATTCCTCACCCTGCATTCAGGCCATGTTTGGAGGCCATGTACGGGTCCACACATACGTCATGAGGTAAGGAGGTAAGGCATGGAGATGTGCTGGAAGTGGCAGCTTCTGTGTAGCCTCTGATTGCATCTATAGGAGCATGCTGTACTGGTGGTGTGGTGGTCTGAATGCAGCTCTCAGCTGGGCTGCTGTATGGATAGTGTAAGGATGAATCACACACAGTCTGAGCTACATCAGGTGATATGGGCTGTATATGCTTCCTGTAGTTTCCCAAATCATACTGAGAGGATGATAGAGCTTTAAGATGACAGAAAGGAGCAGGAGTCTGTCCTGTTGAGGTGTGCAAGCCAGGACCCAGCTGCTCAGTAGATAAGTCAGAGCCAAAGTGGACATCTGGAGGAAAAAAGGAGTGGCAGCATGACAAAGCATGTCTCAGAGTTGTGCAGGAAAATGAGGACACGTCCAAAAAAATCCTGTTTTTCTTAAGAGATATTGTAGCATGTGTTTTTTTTTTTTTTTGTTTGCTTGTTTTTATATATGTGCACCAATTTCTATGATATTGCAGTTTCAAAGATCAAAAGGTTTTTGACTGATCATGTATACATGTATATATTGCTTCTGGTTGTTACCTGGAATTTGTGGAGGAGAACAAGGTTCTGAACCTGAATCTGGAGGTGATTCAGGTAACATACTGTAAAAAATAAATGTTTAAAAGATACAATGAAAAATATTAACACTACTTATACACTACATTAAGTCACTTCTCTAAAGACTGGGTGGTGTTTCTCATTTTGTTCCTTGTATTTGACCCCTACTCCATATTTTCCTATCACGTCCAAACCAGGGAACTTCAATCTTATCCACAAAGACCAGGTTGGCTGCATACACACCAGCCCTTTTTTGGATAAGATTAAAGAGCCCTGAACTGCACCATAGGTGAGGAATAAAACACTTGGCGGTGTGCTGTTATAGGGGAATAATCAGCAATGTGGTAGTATTATGAAGCCCATTGTAAGTAAATCCAATGTGTTTTATTCCAATTATACCACAGCAATTTGACAACACTGTTTTTTGTTTTTTTGTTTTTTTTGTTGTTGTTTTTTTATTAAAGAATGACACATACATTTGATCCATTTATAGTTATATTTCATGCTGTAGAATGTCCACAAGACAAGTTAGTTCCTGTTATATAACAGCTATAAACAGTCGTACCCTCACCAACCTCTCTTCTACAAGACAAAAAGAAAGCAAGAAAAGAACTGAGAAAATGAATCAACAGTTTCTCATATTGGAGAATTCAGCAGCGCTGGGTCATCAGTGATATACATTTCACTCTTGATAAGTTACATAACAGTAATATGACCTTGACTTTAATCTTACTCAGTGATCAGAAAAGCTATATATACAATAGAGAGAGAGAGAGAGAGAGAGAGAGAGAGAGAGAGAGAGTGTGTTAACAAATTTATTTACATTGTTTGCCTGATTTTTAAGTAGTGTTAATGTACTTATTATGTATAAGGAAACTGTAAATGAAAAAAAAAAGCAAATGTTCTTAGTACTCACAAAGTGGGGTCAATATCATTGCTCAGATATTGCTCTAGAATGCTGGTGTCCACTGCTGCACTGTCCAATACACCACTGACATCCTGCCCTGCAATTCAGAAATCACGTTTACAGATCTTCACATTCAAAATAATGCTCATCTTCCTGTTCAACCATCAGGAAAAACCTCACAACATACAGAGGCTCCTATGAGAAACACTTACAAAGTATATAGCCTTGCAAAAGATACTGCTGTTCAGGTTCTGTGTAAAATCATGAATGTGTATATATAAGCTTTACACGCAAAAAACATTGAAATGCACTGTGTGCTGTTACATTATGCGTTTCTTGTAGAAAATTAAAGCTAACATACTGTATATTACAGTAAGGTACAATGCCAAACCAAGGAAGCTTACAACATAAAACACAGTGATTCTTCTGACTCATAAAAAATCAGTGCTTTCCCTCAGGTACTGTACAGTATTGCTGCAACATTATGGCCTTGACTTAATAGCTCTGTGACTTTTGTACATACATGTGGCCTTGAACGTATGACCATATATTGCAACTACACCAAAAATACAGTACCGGATGCTACAGTATGTTTCTCCACAACAGATCATTCATTCGTTCATTCTTATATCTTCAGTAGCTGCTTTATCCTGGGCAGGGTGACGGTGGATGCAGAGCCGATCCTGAGAATACTGAGCTTCAAGTGGGAATACATCCTGAATGGGATGTCAGGCTATCAGTATGTACCATGCACACACACTCATTCACACCTCAGTCAAGATGTGAATACCAAAAGGTCTTCATGCACTCATGGATTAGGGAACAAAGTCTAGAAATCTGTACACTGCTGTCATAGTGAGCCAAAATGGTATGTATTAATTAAAAACAATGCCTATAATACTACAATTAACAGAACACACCAGGAATAACATCCAGGAAGCGGTCACTCCCAGGATCTCATCTACATTCTTTGACTAGATGTACCTTGATCAGCTGCTTCTATAAAATCTGTGTCATATAACAGCTTATGTAGGAGCTGTTTTTTTTTTTTTTTTTTTTTAACCAATTCCACTTCAGCTTTGGAGCAGGACAAAAGTTAAAAAAGTGCACCATTAATCTTAAGATAAAAAGGACATGAAGAAAAGAAAATGTTAACTTATATAGGCATTGAAGAATATTCTTTTCAAACATTCGTGACTCAAGATGACTCATGTATGGGCAAACATTCTATAAGTTTGAGGAAAGCATTGAGGACGAGGTGATTGCTAACTCTAACCCTCCACTTGTAACTTGATTCGTATGGAATCCCAAAATCGAATTCGCCCATTTAAATTCTTACAACATATAACAGATTGACTAAACAGCTGGTGAAGCAGAACCAGGGCTTGTTGAGCATTAGACAAGAAAAGTAATGCAAACATTTTTGTACACATTTTAACATCATTCATAAAGATGTTAAAGAAAGATCTAATTGTTGTAATTAACTCAAAACATGAGTCAGTTTCTTGTACGGAGACATGTTAGTCATAATGTTTAACAGAAAATGACACCGTGACATTATGTAGGTCTCACCATCAAAAAACTGCTGCAGGGCCTCATTTTCACCGAGTACATCCATCAGACCTTTCCCAGACCTGCTGTACTGCCTCCGCTTTACTCCCCTGTTTAGCACAGACAGTTTGTGAGTCTAATGCTATATTTTTAACCTCCACATATTACAACCTTAACAAAAATTGTATGGTTCAAATTAGCAGGAAAAGGAACAAAAATATATATTTTAAAAATCAAGACATTTAAGGACAAATTTTTAACACTTACAAGCCTTGGCCTTAAGTTATTTTAACTCACTACTATGCCAATGAAAAATATATTAGTTAGCAGTGAACCAGCACCTGAAAAAGGCTCAAATCTGGAGACAAATTATAGAAAAGATGAATTTGGTGTGAATTAAGTGAGACGAGAAGAAAATGGTTTGAAATGAAAATGGAGGGGAGAAAAGATATCTTCCTAGGTGATCATGTTGAATTGTTGAATTCATTTAATTGTTGAATGTGTCAGGCATCTGTTGGGCAGAACTCTTGGAAATGCAGGAAGACGTGTCATGAGGAAACCTGATGTATCCATGAAGAAGCCGACATTGGCACTCAGCACACTAGGGATTGTATGTCACATTGCAGCTTGAGACATACCAGATCGGTCACTTATTGGTCACTTAGTCCTGGCTTTTAGGTGTGGCTGACTTACACACCAGCTGGGCTAATGCAGCTGTAGACCCGGTTCGATTCCCAGTCAGGGAACCAGCCCCAGCCACTCTCAGTGCCAGAATCAATATGTGGACAGGTGATCCAATGTGGTGACCCTAAACTGGAGCAGCTGAAAGGGTGTGAATGAATGTTTGTGTGTGTATGTTGCCCTATGATGGACTGGTGTCCCATCCAGGGTGAATTTTCCTTGCGACTTGTACCCAGTCTTACCGGGATATAACAATCGATCAATCCACCCTGACCGGCATAAAGCAGTTACTAAAGATGATCTGTATAGAAAATCATGACCAATTAAACAATCTGAAGCTTGATAAATAAGGCTCATTGATTGGATATCTTGGTTAGTTCTTCACAAATCTTCATTCTTTATCTCATTTGATCATAATGTTAGGAGTAAAATATTTTCAGTGTTGCATATCTTTATATGGTCAATATGGTCCATAAGACTGTTGTTTGGATTCTTTCAGTTAATGCAGTGATCTTTTTTTACCTTAATATTTGCTTTGTTTGATAAACATTTTAATTAATATTTCATTTTTGTTCCAAGTGTGACTAGTTGCTTAGTCGTTTCTTCATCATACATAGTAAAATTATTATTTTATGTTATGTTGCTTGTCTCCTGTCTGGAGTATAAACTGTTGAGGACTTCTCACCAACCTTCATTGTTGGGTTACTGTCTAAACAGTGTTTCTTCTCATACAGGATCAGTCAGCTATTTATAGACGCTTCCTGTTCATCCCTTTTCCAGTGTTATTCCTCTTTGATTCTTGCATTCACCAAGACTTTTCATTTTTATGAGTCACACTTCAAGTTGTCACTGTGGAATTTCTTGTCTTTCCCATATGTCTCCGAAGGAGGTCGAGTGGGAGGTTTGATTTTGCGTATAATAAACCTAGATGGATTTCCACTTTACCTACTGTTGGTAGCTTGATGGATTGTTGTATTTCTGTTATTTTAACATTTTATACCTAGTTCTTTCTAGAAGCTTGGCGATGGCCTGTCGCACAGTCACAAGTTCAATTCAATTCAATTCAGTTCTATTTGAAAACACTTTTAAGAATGGACATTGTCACAAAGCAGCTTTACAGAAATAAATACATTCAGGATATACATTTTAAATGTATGAATTTATCCCCAATGAGCAAGCCAGAGGCGACAGTGGCAAGGAAAATCTCCCCTGAGATGATATGAGAAAGAAACCTTGAGAGGAACCCTACTCAAAAGGGAGCCCATCCTCATCTGGGTGCAACTCTGTAGTTCCTTGATGATTCTTTAGTGTTATATTATGTATCTTCAATCCAGATTGTACAGTATGGCATCTTGTTGATCCCTTTGTTTATTAGTAGACTTGGAGTCAATAATTTAATCTAACTGAATTTACAAGCAGTGTCCTGGATACATAAAAGTCCCAAGATGATGCCATCCCCTTTAAAAGCAATTCTCTTTAGTGCTAATCAGCAACAATTTGCCAGCTATTAGAGGTATACCCCACACTTACTTACGTAAAGCTACACTGATACTCATCTGTTAATCTGTGCAATATGATAACAAATAAATCAAAACCAAAAGCTGACATTAAAAAAATACAACAAGTACCACTGTCTAAAAATGAAGAATTTGATTAATTCATCAAAAGGACCAAACCTTTTGGCCGAATAATGTAGATTTGATTGTATTAAAGACAGATCTCACCGTTTCTTCACAATAAAGTTTCCAGATTCTGTTGAAGTTTCACCAGTCAGCTTCTCATTCAAGTGTAATCCAACATCATTTCAGACACTGGTACATACTCCACACCACGGGCAGATGGTGTTCCATGTAATGTTCAATTGCGAAATATTTTCTGTTGTGAATTTACATAGTTCAATGGAAATGGCGGCTGTTGTTGAATCTAACATGTACTTTGTTCGGTGATCTCTGAGGCAAACTCCATCCGCCCATCCTGCGCAGGCGTACACCTGTGTCTATGTGCAGGAGGGGCTCGTGGCCTTGCTCAAGGTAATAAATGTTGAGTTTTTATGGCCTGAATTAGATGGGAAAGAGCTATGCTGTAGAAAACCTGGTGGAAACAGTTGCTTATCTAAGTCAGGTCTTATAAAGCAAACAGAGCCATGACATCTCAGAGATACAGTCTGTCTCTGATCTGTCTAATGAAGCAGCATGGCTCCTGTAGACAGCCTTTATGGTGGTGGAAATGACTATTCAACCAAACACCAACATTTTATGAGCATTTTCTGAATAAATTAAAGTCATATTCTGTTTACTTTCTCGGCAATAGCTGTCTCATTGACCCACACCACTTCTTTAGATTTTATATCAATACATTTGTAAAAATATATGTGTTAAATTCTCTAATCTACATTTTAAATATTATATTCAAACAGAATTATTTCACATGTTTGAGGATTATCCTGACAGAAGGTGTTTATGTGAATGTGTGCACATTCACAAAATGCAACTTTTTGTTTCACATTTACAAAGACCAGTGACTGAACACTTTTCTTTCCAATGATTAACATCAGATCAAAAGCTCCAGACTATAAAATTACATTCGCAATGTTAGAAAATACAGAAATAAGAATCACATCAAGTTACATGTTGGAAAATTCAGTTCTATTTCCTTATGTTTTGGTCCACCAGGCTAGTTTCCTTTGGAAAACTAGTGGAATATTCTCATTCCCTTGCTGAGTAACAATAGCAAAGTCATCACCTTGTGACCAAAAGGTCCCAACTGCATCACACTTGCCTTCATTCCCATTCTTGTGTTGACGAGGAGTTGAAGAAGTAAGTTCAAGATGCTAAATATCGTGCTCCTTTTGTTCCTTTTGTTATACAGTAGCTAAATTTGCACCAGCAAAGGAGTGTGCCTTGAAGCACACCTTGAGTGACGATACTTCTAGAGTTTGATTTATTACTATTCTCGCCATGTTCTTAGAACAGTCACATAGCCTGTTGTTTATGTCAGCATGTAGAAGCATGGGCAGAGTAACTCATTTCATCATTTTATGAATTCATAATTATATAACTTGCTGTGAATTGTTGGTCTTGATGGGTAGATGATGAACAATGATCAAATTGTCTGTGACTGTCTTCGGCAAGCACTCACAGAGTCTTGTCCTAACTGCAGCATAATGTGAATAGTGATGTGTGAAGCTTGCAGGATATGGAAATAATGCTGATTATTCATTATATGACAAAAAAGAAGGCAGCTCTAGGAAGAAAAGGTTAACTCCTTTGTTGTGTTGCTGCAGCAGTACTTATCGCACTGGAATGACAAGAGTGCCACGATACAAACCCAGATAACTACAGAAAATAAAAAAAAGGTTTGTCAAGGCGTGACCATGATTCCAGGTCATGATTCACTGAAAGTGCAGAGGCATATCTGAAAATATGCGGTTGCTTACAGATTAACTGTTGGCCCCCACCAAACACAGGACAAATATGAGAGACTCATGGCAACAGGATATGCTGAAATGTTGTACCCACTAGGGGATGAACAACTACAAATTTTCATTCACTGACCAATAATTGATAAGGTTGTTTTAGGCAGGTTAGTGCGATTAAATGCTGATAAACAACAGCAAAGAACTCTTCAATTTCAATTCAGGCTACAAATGATACCTCCAATGCTTCTTTAGGCTACACTATTAACAATGAAAATTAATAAATTAGTGACATATAAGTAATTACGGACACCTTACACTATTTTAAAGGAATTAAACATTTAAACGTGGAACAGTTAAGCAGAGGTGTGCATCAGGACTGAGATCTTTGGTGTAAATTACTTGTTTATATGTTTAGAAATACTAAGTTAATTTTAAAAGACCATGGGTGGCATTGGTCAGAATTCCTTCAGCAGTGGGCATAAATGGGATTATGAAAACAGTCCTGCTCACACCTCTGCACCCAGACCATAAAAGTGTTCAAGTAAATTTAGCTTGCTTTTTTTTTCTTCTTTTTACTGTCTGCTTGCACCTGCCTCACTACTGTTTTTTTTTTCTCCATTTCTCCAACTAGACAACAGTTCTAGACAATTAGTTGACTAGTCTATGCAATTAATGGGCCATATTTAGTGCTCGCTTATTATTATTATTATTATTATTATTATTAACATTATATATTAGTAAACATTTTTATTGGCATAGTAGTGTCAAAAAATTTCCACTTCTTTTTCTGGTTTTAACATGTTTATTTCCTGCTCATGACAATCTGTTCACTTGAACATTTATGAAGTTTTATGTGCATCACTACATGCAAATCAGCTGTGCCATGCACGCGCTTGGTAATTTCCAGGTGATTGGCATTCATCAACATAAACACGCACATACAAAGATAATCAATGTTTCTGAAACTTTGTAAATCCGGCATATTTAGTTCAGTTTGGTTATGCAAACATTTACACACAACCTTACTTAAATATGGATATACGAGGCCCATTGTCGGCTTTGCTGAGCACAATAAAGGCAGAATAGCCCATTGGGTAAATACAGTGATGAAACAGTGAAAACGCCTTTCAAAGAGGAGAATCACTTTTGGACAATTGTGAAGCAGTGACATGGTGCTGCACTATCCACCTTTGCCAGATTTTACTGTCTAAATTAGAGCTGCAACAACTAATCGATAAAATCGATAGTAATCGATTATGAAAATCGTTGTCAACGAAACTCGTTATGGATTAGTTGGTCTGCGCGCTGCACGGGGCGCGTTTACTCATTAAGTTACTTCTGTTCCGAAAACACGGTTCAGAGAGTAAATACTAAAGTTGTGTCGCAAATGAAGTACTGTACACTTGCACTATGTACTGTGTAATCTACCGTCTAGTGTATGAATTTTAGAAAGGTAATATCATCTCAAATGGAACACGAAGGTTTTTTTTATGTAGTTATAGCGTTTAGCGTTTTTAAGTAGTTATACATTATTTTTTTATGGATGCACAAAAAGCACTGAATTAAACTACAGTCCTAAATTAATAATATATATTCAGGTGTGTGTGTGTGTGTGTGTGTGTGTGTGTGTAGTGGGTTCTTTTCAGTCTTATAATTGGACAAACGGTTGTGTAAAGTTTTAGTCTAAAGTTTATATTTGTAACACTCAGTTTGTGTATTTTATTTTAAATAAACAAACAAAAAAGTTTGCCCCCATCCGATTAATCGAAAAAATAACCAGCCAACTAATCAATTATGAAAATAATCGTTAGTTGCAGCCCTAGACTAAATGTTGCTTCATTGCACCCCATGTGCTCAGTGGTAGGTTTGAGTAATTCTCAGCCTCAGTATTCTTAAGATAGAACAGTATAAGCAACTGGAGCCATTCTTATCACTGGAAAACAATATCAGCATTTTGAACCATTCTCATCCTCAGTAAATTACGGGATCAGCACTTTTTTGCTGTCTGTTACTGTCTGGAGGTGTGTATTATCAGGACGTGTTAAAAAAAAAAAAATCTTCATAGTGACTTTGATATACCACTCAATCACCACTTGTTTTGAAAGAAACCGTCCTGGTGGTCTGGGACATAAGGAAGTAGAGCAGATCATGACGTGTGTAACTACGTAGCGGTTCTACGACTAAGTGGCATAGTGACATAGTGACTGCCTGGCCACCACGTGTAGCCACTATATGCGGTCATGGTCATGGTTACAGCTAGGAAAAAAGCACATGTGAATGCTCCACTTGTTCTGTAGGAAACGGCCCTCAACTTAGTCCTGTTTTTTTCCCATTTTAAAAACTATAAAACTGGTTAGTGGTTCAGGTATTGGGTCAGATCATAAGGCCGTGAGTTCAAATCCCACCAAGCGTCACCAAGCTGCCTCTGTCGGGTCCTTGAGCAAGACCCTTTACGCTCATCTGTACCATCATCCAATATGAGGTAAATGGTTATTTTGCCCTGAACAGAACATTAAAGTGAAATATATTTGGCTTTTCATAGACAAAGAGGTAAACCAGTAGATGTAGAGGTATACAATTTTATTCGGTGTTCCAGAAAGGCACTAAAAATCAAAATGGGGAAAGAGTGATGAGATTTGGAAGAAAGTACACAAAAAACTGATGAGACAGTTCCAAGAAACACAGATGTACAGCACGTTCCACACACACAACAGCACAGAAACACGGCGCTAGCTAAATTTAGAATGAACTGAAAGCTCAAGAGGAGTTGATTGGTTGGGATAAGAGGCTTTCTTTTCTAGAACATACAGAATGGAAATCCAAACCCAGCATAGATTTATTTTATTCTCCTTCATGTAGCAATTAACACACAAACTGAAATCAGGTAATCATAACTTCAGCAGCATATGTTGTACTTTACATAGGAAAGGACCTGAAAACAGACGGCTAATCACTCACACACACATGCACACACACACACACACACACACATGCACACAGTGCTGGAGTGTTGAGGTGTGAGGAAAGAACTGGTCCCTGTGACGCCTCTTTGTTAACTGCAGAACCCCCCTCGCCTGAACTTGCATGTGTTTCACTGAGACAAGTGTTCCTCCCTCAATGCTGACCAGTCACAGTTCATCTCTGAAGTAGCCCAGCTTGGCGTATGACATCTCCTTCCGCAGCTGCATGACCTCCCAGAACATCTGTTCAGCTGAATAAACGAAAAACATACCACGGACACTGACCAAATGTTTCCTGATTTGAGTGGAACAGTATAACAGATCCCAAGTCAATTTACCTTACTATTCAAAAATTAATACAAAACTTTACTCTTACTTTGATATTTGAAAATAAACATCACTGAAGTGATCAATTTTTTTTTAGCTGTAGGAGCTATAAATGCTCTGAATGTGCTGAATCTACCTTATTTGTTTCATGTACCGTATTTGTGGCAGCATTTTTTTTCTTTTATTAAATCGTATACCATGGTGTGGTTGAATTCTCGAATCTGATTGGTCAGAAGGTGTGCACAGCTCAGACAGTGGTACCAGCTGTAACATGAATGATGCTCCACATAATCTAAGACTAATAATAAACAGATTTTAAAACTGTGCTGTTTAAGAAAAATATGATGTTTTTGTTCTGAGATATTTATTGAACATTTATTGAAGGAGTCTCGAGTGTCAGCTCTTTGTAACGGTCATGGTGCTTTGCAAAGTTTCCAGCATGTGAAAGTCTTCAGGAATATACGCTTTATGCTCCGAGAGAGCGCGAGAGAGAGAAAGAGAAAGAGAGAGAGAGAGAGAGAGACAGAGAGAAAGAGAGAGAGAGAGAATGAGAGAGAGAGAGACAGAGAGAAAGAGAGAGAGACAGAGAGAAAGAGAGAGAGAGAGAATGAGAGAGAGAGAGAGAGAGAGAATGAGAGAGACAGAGAGAAAGAGAGCGAGAGAGAGAGAGAATGAGAGAGAGACAGAGAGAAAGAGAGCGAGAGAGCGAGACAGAGAAAGAGAGAGAATGAGAGAGAGAGAGAGAGTGAATGAGAGAAACAGAGAGAAAGAGAGCGAGAGAGCAAGAGAGAGAGAGAATGAGAGAGAGACAGAGAGAAAGAGAGCGAGAGAGCGAGAGAGAGAAAGAGAGAATGAGAGAGAGAGAGAGAGAGAGCGAGACAGAGAAAGAGAGCGAGAGAGCGAGAGAGAGAGAAAGAGAGAGAGAGAATGAGAGACAGACAGAGAGAAAGAGAACGAGACAGCAAGAGAGAGAGAAAGAGAAAGAGAGAGAGAATGAGAGAGACAGAGAGACAGAGCGAGAGAGCGAGAGAGAGAAAATATATGAATTGACACTTGGTTTCTATTCTCTCATCTCCATGTTTTTATATGGACACTAATATAATGTGTTTATTCAGATTCTGATCATATGTTTATACAAACACTAAACTAACATGTTATTAATAACAGTTCTTCATTTCTGTAATGCTTTGGGAATACTTTAAATGTACATGGTCATGCCAGTAAAGCTTGCTGAATTGAACTGAATTGAGAGAGAGAGAGAGAGAGAGAGAGAGAGAGAGAGAGCGAGAGAGAGAGGACAGACTGGTGAGGGGACAACTGTTTATTACAGATAGAGCATAAATGAGAACAACTAACTTTTCTCTCGGACATTCCGCAGCATTAAATCTAACTATGAACTGTTAAAATGTGTGAGGTGTGATTTGTTAATAAAGTAAACATTGTAACCGTTAGCATCAAGCTGTGGTAGAAACGGACTCACACACCCCAGACAGTGCTGTTATACGATGGCCACAGTTCAGCAAGTCTAGTTTTCTAAACAAAAACCAAGGCAGTTTCTGTAGCACATCCTCTGTAGTAGCGTGTACAATAAATGATTGAACTAAAGGCAGCTCATTGGTCAGAAAAGGAAGAGTTTTCACAGACTTTCACAAATTTTTCCATTTCATTGACCCTCTCTGGTGCAATTAGCAAAGTGATGACATGTCTTGTTTAAAGAAAAAAAACAAAACCCCAAAAACCAGAACATTTAAAGTCGATTTCAAAGCCAGATTAACATGGTGAAGTGAAGCACCGCTTTGAAACAAAACAATTTTGTTGTGAAGCTTTAAAAAGTAACTCTTTTCATCAATGTTAGTTGTTTATGAGCAACACAATTTATGTAAATATATTTTCTTAGTTGAATACCCCTGA
Organism: Stegophilus panzeri; assembly: GCA_024331685.1. Classification (NCBI taxonomy): domain Eukaryota; kingdom Metazoa; phylum Chordata; class Actinopteri; order Siluriformes; family Trichomycteridae; genus Stegophilus; species Stegophilus panzeri. The sequence goes on along the minus strand of JANDJT010000092.1, from coordinate 4,030,992 downwards.
TATAACCAACCTTTTTTTTTCTTCTTTAAAGTGCAAATCAAAGAAATGAGTGTTTTCTCATTGCTTTGTAACTACTGAAGGTGAAGATTAGTCTATATATACACATATACAGCTACCATACCATAACTTTTCACCCTACTTCTTTCACACTGTGTTTTCCTACCAATCATCACATGATATTGACTCAGATAGTATGCTCCTTGCATGTTATGCATTACTGAATGCATTAGGTTATGCAATAAAGACAAACATTTAGTGAGACTCCACTTTTGTAGCAAAAAGGTTGTTGCTTATTAATGCTATTGCTGGTAATATCTCTAACATGGTTACATAATGCATAACATTTTAAGGATAATGTACATGATAATGTATACTGTTTTTATGAGTGAGGAATAACACGTGACAGACTGTGCGGTTATATGTAAATAATCCATGCTGGAGTGGTGTGATACCGCACGCGAGTGCCGTTACCACCTCGAAGTGGACCAACGATTACTATGTTTAATTTATTAATGAATGACGCATCATCACATATTAATGGTTTCAAATTAATTTTAATGTTGTGGAACGTCCGAGAGACAAGTTAGTTCCTGTTATCACGTATATATTATAGCTGTGACAAAGAGTCATTCCACTCACTAGCCTCATTCTTGCTCTTGCGCTCTCAAAAATCAGAAACTTGCCACACCTGCAGAAGAGTGAGTGAGAGTGTGTGTGTGTGTGTGTGTGTGTGTGTGTGGGCGTGTTGTCAGATTAGCTCACCATCCTGCTGCTTGACCAGTCCTTGGTGGATGTAGCGAATGTAGGTAAAGAAGTTACAGACGGAGGTGATCTAGGATTAGAAAGGAGAGGTAATTTGATGGCAGCAACTAAAGCCTACATGAACAGAACTGTACAGCATTTTGTGCACTTTTATTTCCAACAGTTTCTTCCTCTTCATCAGTCTGCTGCAATTCTTTATGCGTGCAACTGACATGCCTCGGGGGCATTCTGGAAATAGCTGACATCTGTGGGCTAAGTGAGATAAGTTGTAGTAAACAGGCTACTGTTCACAATGGCTCGTGATTCACATTAGGAACAAAAAACATGGAATTACCCCGAGGACAAAAAAATACTCATTGCAAAATGATCATGAAATGGTCTTCATCTATGAGGTATATGAGGTAGCGTTTAGGAGGTTTTAGTAGGCCAGTAAGTTTTTTTGACAGGGATAGATTTTTAACATCAAAACAACCTGAATACATTTGTTTACGTCTCAATAAATCATATACAAATGATGGAAAACCAGACTGAGTCTTCTTTTAAGCTTCTTCTATATTCATGGATACAGCCATAGCCACGTTCTACTTTTTACTTATTAATTAAGGGTGTGAATATGATAGAAGTGTACGATACACAAAAAAAAGCAATCCAGTTAAACAAGTAATGACTCAATATACTTCAGTTCACTACTGAGTTTAGTTAAGTTTAACACGTTATTGATGCACGTTTCACTAAACTTGCTGCTGGCTTGGTATTGTGCATCTGTGTTCCAGTGTAGCTATTACATGTCAAAATCCAACATCTTTTATCTCTTCTATTTCTCTTCTCCAGCTCTCTCAACACAAAGTTTGAGAACTGCCTTTTTAACAGCAGTTGAGCGAGCCAGTAGTGTTTTCTTGTGGAGAAGGTTTAGATTGAAAGATGAGTCAGCTTCAGAGCAAGAACCAAATAGGAACATCTCTTTCTAAAAGGGAGAACAGGTTTGCAGCAATTTTCCAAAGACGTTTGAAACAGGCAGAATATATGGACCAAGCGTACCAATAACGTACCAATCTGAGGAACATTTAGAACACAAATGATGATCTTTGCATATTTTTGTCTTTGTAACAGTAGCAAAATAAATGCCTCCGTTTCAAATAGTTGTGGTGTTTTATATAATTTTCCTTTTCAGCACACACAGATCAGATCGATGACCTTTTGATGACCTGACTTATAATTGGTATGCAGACTGACTAACCAAAGTTTCTTTTTAAAGCTGTGGGCCTAGAAAGTCAAGCAGCAAATTAAAAAAAGCTGTAGTTTATAATCCAATTTTAACTGCTAAAGTATAAAGTGGATTTACAATCGTGATTCTATTCTTGTGATGCCACAGATATCACCAAAAGATGCCTTTTAAAGCCAAATGACATCAGATTTTATTTGTAAAAAGAATGCTAGACCGATTTGCTGATTCGAATTGTTTTTTATCCCCCTTTTCATCCCTATTTATTTATATGTTTTCTGCTTTACTGGGTTTTGTTTGTCTTCTGTAATAAGATCAGTTCCTTCACAGGATCAATCAGTAAGGAACACATGTACATATTCAGCTTTTAATCATATCCAAACCAAAAATTAAAAGAAGGAAGAAAACTTTCCATTCCAGGTGATGGATAAGGCAAATATTGTTACTACACAACATTAGCTAATTACAGTCAGAGCTGAAAAAGCTGAAAGGTCATTATGAAAAGCAGCAGGTAAACACTCACCCGATACCGACAGAATGGAGACACGTAATAGTAGTTGCTGGAGTCCCCGAATTTGATTCTGTGCTTGCAGGTTTTAGTCTGGCCACTGAGGGCGCATTTTCTGCAGATAAGAAAACATTTTCTTCAAATAAACATTTGCGCATATAAGAATCTGCTAATAGTTGACATACAATATATAAATAATTCAGCAAATTAGTGTATGATATTTATCCATTGGCCTACACTAGTAACACCAGCTAAACAGACCTGCCTCTTATAAAGAGAAAAGGAACGTGGACTACAAAGCTAACAAGCAAGAAAGGCTGCATGGAGAATGGAGAGAGAGAGAAAGAAAGAGAGAGAGAGAGAGAGAGAGAGAGAGAGAGAGAGAGAGAGAGAGAGAGAGAGAGAGAGAGAGAGAGAGAGAGAGAATGTACACTTACGTGACTATTTCAGACTTCCTGCCACTAGGGGGCGGCAAAAAAGAAAGAAAGGAATAAAGAAACAGAAGAGATGGAAAGCTCTGACAAACAGAAGACATTTGATAAAGCAGAAGCTTATGGGGAAGGTGGGTCGAATGTGGTGGAGTGTGTGAGAGCAAAAGCTGTGTATAAAATATATCCAATCTTTATCCATCTTTTAGAAATCACACTGTCCTTGTGCATCTTTGTAGAATCATCCATCATTGTGTATATGTTGTAAATATCAAATGAATAATGAAAAAAAACCCTAACCCTGGTCTTCTATGTGAGAGTATTTTATTTCATTACTCTAAGTTATCAGAGTATGTGATCCTGACAATTACACACAAATGATTACACAAATCTTCCTGAGAGTGATTCAGTAATGCTGAGATCCTCAATACTAGCGCATTTCTTTCTTTTTAAAACCACAGGTACACAGCAAGAACTACGTCATGTAGCCTATACACCGTTAAATGTAATATTACAACTACACCAATATTATAATAAACCAAGAATAATGTCAGCTCACTTGTTAACTAAATACACTTCACAATGAGTGAGTGATCTGTGCCACTAATTCCACACCCCGGAGTATGAAAGAATGGTTTCAGAAGAAAAGCATCAATGGCATGACCATATCAAATTATATAATATCCTATAAAGGTGCTGTTTTGTTTTTTTTTTTTTTTAAAGGGTGTCTGCCTTTAAGAACCTCTGTGAATGTGGAATCCACAGCAGATAGGAATACGCATTTACACCCTGTTAGCCAACACAATTTCAGAAAGAATCTTACTTACTTAACTTTCTTATTTCCTTTACTTACATACTTTATTTACATACTTACCTTACTTACTTTACTTTCAAACTTTCTAATTTATTTAACTTCCTTACTTAAGTTTTTAACTTACTTTACTTACATGATTTGTTTAAACTTTCTAACATACTGTACATACTTTGCTCACTTAACTTTCTAAGTTGCTTAATTTCCACACTCGCTTACCTACTTAATTTTCTACATACTTTGCTTACTTACTCAACTTTCTAACTTAATTTATTTACTTTCTTAACTTTCTAACTTCATGCATTTACTTTCTAACTTACTTCACATACTTTACTTACCTGCTTTACTTACTCAACTTTCTAACTTGCCTAACTTCCATACTTCACTTACTCCCTTACTGTCTACTTTCTTTACTAACATACTTTAATTACTTAATTTACTTACTTTAATTCGTTAATTAACGTATGTATGTATGTATTTATTCATTCATTTATTTAAGAGTCCTCTTCACAACATGCCTGCTGTTGTTGGTTAGGAAACAGGTGATTGGAAGTACTCACTTGGGCCCTCCACACTCCACAGCTGAGGCTTTGACTACCGGCAGCGGCTGGAATCCCACTGGCTCCACACTCAGTGTGTTTCTCTCCACAGCCTCCAAGATCGCTGAGCCCAGCTATATTTATTTAAAAAAAATAAAATAAAATAAATAAATAAAAATTCATTCACTATTCTCATCTGTCAATTTCTTGGTACAAATCATTTTCCATAAACTGTTTGTCTATCTAAGTATAGAAACATCTGAGGCTACAGTGGGCACAGGCTCAGTGAAACTGGACAGACTTGAAAAAGACCAGGCGATGTTTTTCCAAATTCAACTACCCAGTTGATCCTGTGCCCACTGCAGCCTCAGGTTCCTGTTCTTGGCTGACAGGAGTGGAACCTGATGTGGACCTCTGCTGTTGTAGCCCTCAATATTTGATGTCTTCTGAGATGCTTTTCTACTCACCACGGTTGTAAAGAGTGCTTAATTGAGTTACTATAGCCTTCCTGTCAGCTTGACCCTCTCTCACTCACAAGGCGTGTAAGCTCTAGAGACTAGAGAATGTTGTGTATGAATCAGCAGTTTATGAAATATTTAAACCAGCCAAGTCACTGAGATCACATTTTCTCCTTAATTCTGAGGAAATCAATATTAACCGATATATGAGCTCAGGCTAGAAGGCAGTTCAATAAATATCTTGGAGATAGTATTTGTAGATATACTGTATAATATGTCAGGATGAAATATGCTCATATGTAAAACGAATTCTCCCTTCCGCCCTAGGATATAACTCATGCAAATCTGATGGCCCAGGTGATCATACCGAGGTTACCACACCCACCAGGTTCCAACAAAACGTCATGCCACACTTACTCACGGAAGTTCAGGTGTCTAGTTAATGTTTTCATTATCGTGCCAAAGGTGTGCAATTAACACTGTAGCAGGAACAAGTATGCATTTATCATGGTACATATTAACATACCATTAGGACACTACTAATAGTGCTCATATTAAGAGCTATTCTGTATACACCAAAATTATGATAAAACAGAAAAGGCTCACAGAAAATTTATTAGTAATTAAACTAATAATTTGTATTTGGACTTAATACATAAGCAACACAATCCATAAGAATGAAAATCATGTCTTTAATGTCAACAGGATGACAAAGGAGCTTTATCATTTAAGACGGGTGCACATACCTCACTCTTGCAGAACGTGAGACATGGGTAAATGTCCTCTCTGTAGATTCGGTCCAAGAAAGAGCAACTCCTCTCAAATGTGGGTTCCTCCTTCCATGCCTTAAACTCATTAAACAGAATGGAGTCCACCTAGATGCGTGCGCACACACACACACACACACACACCTAATATTATATAAAAGAAATATTATTACTACTACTACTATTATTATATCAAATAATGTCAAATTCGAACATATTTGGATTTATAAATATATTAAATATATATACACATGAGGGATCTCAGAACAAATTTCACTATCTGAGTACTATTCGGATTTTTATTAGTACATTCATTCCAAGTAATATTCTTAGACAATCTACAATCTACATGATTGACAATCTACAAATGATTTTGATCTTAAATTCTACCAATGCCAGTCTAAACATCGAAACACACATCTCGGGAGTGGATAAGTGATAAATTCATCAGCTAGGCCACTGGGCACGGGAAAAATTCATGTTGCGTTTGCCCAGAAACCTAACTGTTCAGGCTGTAAAGTAGTAGCTAAATGCATTGGAGTAATGTATGGCAAGCTACTAAAGTGTAATAATAAATAAAGAGTAAGGGAAACAAACAAGTAGCAATATTCCCTATCCTCTTCTAAAAAGTTTCTATTCTGTTACTGATTCTGAAAAGATGATCTATGATCCACGCAAGCATTAACAGTTAAAATAAATACATATTAAAATGCAATAAAAAAAAACAAAAAACGGTCTACCATAAACCAAACGTGTACTTGTGTAGCAGCTGGCAAAATTACAAGTAGTGTGGGATACAGCTTATTGTTTAAGGCAATTCCTCAATCTATTATTCATAAGATTAACAAACAGTTAACAATTAATGACTGATAAACACAAGGCAGAACACAAGGCCCATAACTTCAAATACAAAAATATTTTTCCACCCTCAAATATACCTTTATTGAGACTTGAAAAAAAAATAAAAAAAAATCCACCACTGAGGTACAACTTCAACTTAACTTGCAGAGGCTAATCTGCGTGCACCAACTTGTAGCTTTAGTTAATTGAAAAAGCATTGCAGGAGGAACATCACAAAAGATTTGTGATGAAATATCCCAGACAGCAAATCCATAGATCGAATGGTTTGTATTTAAGAACGTAAGCGTGTCAGCCTTGATTAAGTCAAGCTTTTGTTTTCTTTCTGTGTTTGCTAGATGAGAGAAGTGCACTTCTCTGAACTCCTTTGAGATGAACTGGAACACCGACTGCACCCAAGACCTCCTCACCTAACATCAGTACCTGACCTCACTAATACTCTTGTAGTTGAATGATCACAAATCCCCACAGAAACGCTCCAAAATCTCCAAAAGCCTTTGCAGAAGAGTGGAGGTTATTATAACAGCAAACACAGGGGGAAAACATATGGAATGGGATGTTCAACAAGTACACATGAATGTGATGGTCAGGTGTCCACAAACTTTTGGCCATATAGTGTATGATGAATGTGCAGAGAGTACAGAAATTAAACAGGTCTCTTGCCTCCTTGCAGTCACGTACAATGGGCTGAGTAACACTAAGCTCCTGCTGGCTGCCCAGCATTGCGCTACTGGTGCTCTTGTTGCGCACGTGGCCTTTCTTAAATGGCACCTTGGAGCCAGATGGCAGCTCCTTACATGGTGACGTAGGAGACGTGGACAGAACAAGAGTCTTCAGTGCAGCCACCTCGGCCTGGAGAACATCAATCTGTAGAGAGGTGGAGAAAAGCAGAGGAAAAGAGGGAGGAGGGATAAAAATGACAAATATTTGTAATTTATCTTTTTATTATCCATACAGATGTTCACTAATTGAGTATAAAATAAAAGTATATTTTGCCATGAATACAATTTAATCATGTATTTAATAAATCATTATCATGAACATGAGCTAAATTAAAAAAAAAGTCTATAACAGACTGCAATATTTAAGGAGTATTAAAATGTATTAGCTGCAAATCTTAATCAATTAATAAAATCTGAATTAAGTCTGTTCATCCAGATGCAATCCGCCCCTCTCCGTCCACTGTTTCTCACCTTCCCGAGGGCTTCCTTCAGCTGCTTCTCTGCTGTGGCCTGCTTCACGTTCGCTTCTCGCACCATCTTATGAGCCTCCTGTTGAGACAGCGTCCACGTCAGAGTTGGATCAGCGTCCCAAGTGTCCCACATAGCCATCATTTTCCATTATTCCCCACACCGAGAGCCAACCCAATCCAGTCAAGCTTGCATCATACACACATACACACACTCAAAAGAGAAGCGAGTTAGCCAACATCTCTACGAATGACAGTGGAGACACAGGAGAGGTAGGAAGCGATGTGAAACAGAAATAGAAATGAAGTAGGAGGGTACGTGAAGCCAAAAACCATGACAAAGGAATACAGGAATATAGAAAGACAAACAGCTACTCAAGCAGCACATGACCACATCATGACTCTCACAAGTGAATCTTTTTTTAAATCAAAACTATTTATCACCAAGATTTTTCACTGAACTATAATTTCTTTCCCCATATCTGCTAGCTGTTTCTTCATTATAATGTCCAACACAGCTATAATTATGTAGATTTCCATATTGCCCCAACTGATTGTAATGATCAATACTGATTAAGAGTAACTTTTTGTGCTATGCAGCTGCTGAGAAGCTCTGTATCTTGGCAGAAATGCCAGTTAACACAGTAAAAAAAACACCACTTTTTTTTTTCACCAGGAAGGAGAAGAAACCAAACAAATGAAAACAAACCTCAAACAGGCTAGCAGTGAGTTCCTCCAGCTCCTGCCCCAGCTGGTCCCTGACTTTAGAAAGTCTCTCACACTCCTCGTCTTTTAACTTAAGCTCCTTCAGGCAACAAACAATGAAATGAAGAAAAAAAGAAAATGGGAAAATAATGAATGAAGGAACAAAAAATGGGTAGGGAAATGTGGATTTTACTTTTCTGTTCAGTGGCCCGGAAAAAAAAAAAAAAAAAAGTCGTCATGGCTGTATCACAAATAAGTGTCATCTGAACACACTGCGTAGACACACTAGACCGTAGTGTATTTAGTTTCTCAGTAACAGTGTCCACTCGATAAACAACTTCACTTTCTCAAGGCAGAGCAAATTAATGTACTCTATACAAAATAGATGAAAGGAAGATCAGGTTCATTAGTGAGATGTGAGTGTTAATGACATATTATTGATATGGTTAAATTAGCTCCAGAATGATTGGCTCCCTTGATAAAGATGGTTTAAAACAAGTCAAATCTGATGCCAATGGAGTCGATGGGGACGCCTCCACCAGTCTAGTTATTTTTCTTACTGATTTGTACACCAGAACTACCCTTAAAATATACTTCAAAGAGGAAGGAAGCTATTGAAGAAAAACTTCAGACATCTGACCTTGCTGTGACCTTGACCCTGTTTGACTCAATTTCAAAATCTAATCAGTTCATCTGCTTGTGATAACTCCATATAAATCCTACAAACATTCAACAACTTGTTATTGAGATATCGCACTTACTAGAAGCTCAGACAGATACACGGACAAAGGCACTGACAGGCCAATGGCAAAAATCTAGCCAAAAATGGGCCTTGAGGTCCTGAACATTAACGTGTTAGTAACATCTTTAATGACAAACATGAAGAAAGCTACTGAAGAAAAACTATTTCAGATATTTGACCTTGTTGCAACCTTGTCTTTAATCTAATCAGTTCATCTGCTGGTTCCAATGATAACTCCATATAAATCCTACATACATTCAGCCACTCGTTCCTGAGATACCATGCTAATGAGAGACTTGGATGGACAAACAGACAAGCCCAAAACATAATGCCTAATCCAACCAGTGGCATAAAAAGGTTATGAAAAATGTTTTTGTGGTTAAATAGTCTAATCTCACATTGAAAATATTATCAAAAAGAAACGTTTATGAACCAATTGTAACTCAAGCATGTTGCCGTTTATGTTCACCTGAATGTGTTCACTTTCACAGCCTTCCATGACTGTTTCACTGGGGCATCAATACGAGGTGACACAGAAGACTAGAGAGTAAATAAAATGAGACAAAAAAAAAAAAAAAAAGTGTTGGCCTTTTATAAATTAAAAAAATATATATATATATATCCCATATCCACAAAAGCAATGATGAAATCGGAGCTGTAATGCACAACAAGAAGCAATTCGTTTCCCCAAGGATCATGGTTAGAGATTTGCACAAGTTGATAGAATTTAGGAGTCTCCAAATGTATAGTTAGACACCACCTGTGTCAATAAATCATTTGGAAGCTGTGCCAGAAGAAAGACTTTTCTTTCATCCAACCCTAAATGTAAGCATTATACACTCATTATACATGAGTTCATTATACACGTCTGGAACTTTGATTGTGACCAGGTTCTATGGTCAGATAAGACAAAAATAGATAAGTCTGGCAGCAAGCACTCAAGGTGGGCTAGTTGTAAGTATTGTGGAGAGTTTGTGAGATTGAGGAGCTGTTTTTTCATCCAAAGGCCCTGCAAACCTTGTTGGGATATATGGCAAATCCATGAAGTACTACTTCAGTACTATTTAAAATGAAAATCTAGCCAAGAAGCTACAACTGGGTCGTTGTTGGCGCTTCCAGCAGGATAATTATCCAAATCAACACAAAAATGGTTCAAGGACAACAGAATAAAGTTTTTAATCC
>JANDJT010000092.1:3983443-3999075 GCA_024331685.1 Stegophilus panzeri | reverse complement strand
GAATTTTGAGGAAAATAATGAATTTAATCCATTTTAGAATAAGGCTGTAACATAACAAAATGTGGAAAAAGTGAAGCACTGTGAATACTTTCCGGATGCACTGTATAGCCAGCTCATTTGCCAGTGCCCAATTCGGTCAGTGCAGCAAGACAGACTCAACCCTCCCTGTAGTGTACACAGTGTATTAACACATCATATATGATAAGTGAAATAAAACAACATTAAACAAAACCTTGAGCATGTGTATGTTCTGTATCATGGTGTAGCGATCAACATGAATGTAAATGATGTGGTAAAAGTAGCATGTTTGAATCCAGAATGTGTGCTCACCTGCAGCTCCTTACCGATTAAACAGATTTAATGTGAAATGTTTACGATGTATGTAAACCAGTGCTGCCAATACAGGTAGTGACGGATCTCTCTGTCACATCATCAACCTCCTCTCCAAGCCACAAACTGGTTAGGTTTTTAGACAGGTAGTTGACAATGATGTTCTGCTGGCACTGGTCTATGGCGATTCTTGAACCTGATCAGCCGTAATGCTAGGTACAACCTTGTCACTTTGGGGTTACAATCCTTCATTGTATGGATCCAAGTCAGGGCTTGATGATCTGTTTCCAGATCAAACTTTCTGCCGAGTTGATAATATCTCAGGCTATTGAGGGACCACTTGATGGCAAGACATTCCTTCTCTATGGTAGAGTACTTGGTTTCTCTTGGCAGCAGCCCCTACACCTGCCATCTATACAGTAATTCAAATGGCGAAAACCCTGTTGAAGCCTGTGGTACCTCCCTATAGGCAAACATCACAAACGGCAGCCACTTGTCCCAGTATCCATGGATGGCCAAGTGAAATGTGAACTGATGCACGCGTATGTTTTCTGCAGTGCTAAATGGCCTGCCCAGGCTATTCTGTGTGCAAGATGCAAAACAAATGGTCAGCATCATGTAGGGACAACCTAATGTTTAACATCATTATTTTTTTAATATATAACACACCATTCACAACAACATACTTCTTTTCAACAACGCACTTTCATGCTTCATCAGCTTTGTCAAATAAAGATTTCAGTGATACATCACTCCTTTTGCAACTCCCCAATGATCTCTGGAATCCTTCAGACACTGACCTTGAGTACTTCCATAGAAGCATCAGGGACTGGAGCATCCTTGGTGATACGTGTCAGTGACTGGAGCATTTTGGTGATACGTAATTGTTGCCATGTTTTTCCTGGACCTTTGGTCTCACCTTGTAACAGAGTATCATCCAAGTCTGGCAACGACTGCAGACCTACCTTAGCTTGGGCCCATGTAGTAACACAACAGGCATCACTGATATGGATATTGGCAAAGTCGTCAGATTCAACATCACAGTCTTTGATAGCATGTAACAGCTCAAATAATACAAGCAAGTCTTGTTCCAGAATGATAAAGTTTACAGGACAAACAGGAAAAAATCAGGTCATCTCATGCTGCTCTCATTTCACTGCAGACCTCTGCTTGCTCCTCATCCACTGCCAGGTAAGCTTCCAACGCTGGTCCTGTGAGCAACGGTGATGCTCTCTTGTGAGTAGCCATCTTCAAAACACATTTTTGAAAGTGTTTGAGAAAATGGGTCATGCAACAAGACAACGACCCTAAGCACACAAGTCTTTCTACCAAAAATGAATAAAGAAGAATAAAGTTAATATTTTGGAATGACCAAGTCAAAGTCCTGACCTTCATCCAATATAAATGTTGTGGAAAGACCTGAAGCAAGCAATTCATATGAGGACACCCACCAACATCCTCGAGTTGAAGCTGTGCTATACTGAGGAATGGGTTAAAATTCCTCCAAGCTGAAGTGCAGTTCCTGAAAACATTTAGTTGCACTAATTACTGCAAGGGGGTCACACCAGATACTGAAAGCAAAGATTCACATATTTTTGCCACATGAATAAATAAATGACAAAGTATATATTTTTTTGTCTCATTTGTTTAATTGGGTTCTGTTTATCTACTTTAAGGACTTGGGAAAATCGGATGTTGTTTTAGGTCATATTTATGCAGAAAAATAGTAAATTCACCAACTTTCAAGCACCACTGTAATCATGAATTCATGGTTGAAATTAGGTTGAATTCAAATTGTTGAAATAGCCTGATAAAGACGTCTTTTCAACTTTGATCTTGCAACTAAATTTAGACTTAGATTAAATTTAGAATTTAGAGGGATGACCTGAAAAAGACTTTTCACCTTTCAATTTTCAACCAAATCTCATTGTTGAGATGTCTTTTCAACAAGGTTTTTCTGGGTGGGAAACCATTCCACATTTGTGGTTTACATTGTGTCAATCTCTCAATTTCAATTAGTAATGTTATACAATGATCTGAAGAAATTGCAACTGTATGTCACTGTATGTCAGCAGTAGGGAATCATTTTATGTGATTTAATTTTTAATTTCACAGTTATAATTGTTTTGTATGTATCTATTAAAATATCGTCCCTCCCCTGTTTGATTCTTATAGCAGGTGACTTTTCATGAGCAGACAGACAGCAGTAGGGGTGTGAGGAGTGGCAGAAAGGGGAGGTGTACCACAAGAAGTGAGTGGGGTGAAAAAGAGAGTGGGTACAGTCCAGTGTCAAACTATGTCTCTGAAAGCTGATGCCCCATTCTGGCCCTGACCGCAGTTCCGTTCCGTAAGTGCCTACAGCGATTTTATAACTCCAAGTCACCAGTTGGTGCTCCTACTACTGGTTGCCATAGAGACAATTATCAGTGGGTGGTGCAACTAGCATTCCACTTTTGACAATAAACCCGTTTTCTTACTGCTAAAATTAAACATTCTGGAGTGAGAGCATTTGTATATAAAATATGGGACACAGGGTGGACACCACAAGGATTCATCCTGTTCCAGAAAAAGTCAAAGCTGTGAAGGAAGCAGCAACACCTATCAGTAATGGAACTGAAAGCTTACCTTGGACTATTAAATTATTACAACAGTTTTCTTCCAAACCTTGCCATGCTACTGGCACCATTACATAAGCTTTTGAGAAAGGAACAGACATGGTGTTGGGGAACCGAACAAGAAAAGCCAGGCCCCCCTGCCCACATACGGTGTTAAAAGACCAGGGCTCTCTCAGATAGAGGGATCTTGGTTGGCCCTAGATACAGTCCCTCACACTTTCAGCCTCTCCCTGTCAGCCACCATTCTTTGACATGAGGGATTTTTGATTCAGGGGCTGGAGGCAATTTCATAGAAGAGGGCTTAGCCCACAGCCTGGGGTTACTCTTGGAGGCCCTCTCACACCCCTACCTGTTTCTGCTCTGAATTGGTGGCCATTGGCTTCCGGCCCCGTAACTTTCTGGCCCTGACAGTACCACTCACCCTACGTATAGGGCATCACCATCAGAACACTTACCCCTATATGTTACCAGGGTCCGCAGGCTACACCTCGTATTGGGTTTCCCCTGGTTATGGAAGCATATGGGATTGACTGGCCCACTGGTTTGGTCTATGCATGGGGTTCCAAATGCACACAGAATTGCCTCAGGGGCATTGGCAACTCCTCCTCTACCCTTACAGATCTGGTGGACCTGTCAAGGATACCAGAGGATTATTGGGATTTCCAAGAGGTATTCTGCAAGTGCAAGGCCCAAACATTATCTCCTCACAGGCCATTTAATTGAGGCCTTATCTCTGGGGTTTATTCACCTTCAGGGAAGGCTTCTTCTTTGTGAAGAAAAAAGATAGAATCCTTTGCCCGTGCCTAGACTACTGAGGCCTAAATGTGTTCACACAAAAGGACCGACACTCCCTGCCCCTGAATAATTTGGCCTTTGATCACCTGCAGCAGGCCAAGATCTTTTTGAATTAGATTTACGCAGTGTATATAACTTGGTCCACATCAGGGCAGGGGATGAATGGAAGACTGCATTCATCAAGGCTACCTAGTGATACCCTTTTCCTGATGAACATTCCTACTGCCTTCCAGCATTTTATAAATGAGACCCTCCATGAGACATTGAATTACTATGATTTCGTCTACCTAGACAATATTCTGATCTTTATAAACTCGCTAGAATAGGATGTGGTTCATTTCTGCCAGGTTCTTCAGCTCCTCCTGCAGAACCACCTATATTTGAAGCTCAAAAAGTCACAGTTCCATGTCACCACCATCTCCTTCTTGGGCTTTGTTGTATCTCATGGGGAGCTGAATATGGATCCCACCAAGTTAAAAGTGGTTAAGGAGTGATCTCTGCCAACCTCGGTCTAGGGGGTCCAGTGGTTTGTGGAATTTACTGCTTTGGATGATTTGTGAATAAGTTTAGTACCCTGGCTGCCCCATTGTGCTCCCTGGCCAAGAAAGACCACGGCAGGTTCATGTGGACAGCCGACGTACAGGAGGCTTTCAAAGCCGTAAAGGGGTGCCTAACTTATTGATGGATTTTTAAGAAAGGGTTCCCAGGTGGCCTTGAAACTAGCAATGTTACCAGAGAAGTTGTGTCTGAGTCTCTGTATATGCAAAGTGGTAGAGAGTTCAGACAGCCAAGATTAAAAAGTGGCTTTGATGTCTTTTTCCATAGACAAAGGATGATTTTTTTTTTAGCTACCACCATTCCGTATTGGACGGCTTTTTGAATTTGATGGCCCAAGCCATGAAGAGAGTCAGACCAGCTGAAAACAGCTATTGCTGTATCAGGGGAGAGGTCACAAGAATATGCCTATATAAAATCTGAAACTTTCGCTCCACAAGTCACAAAGTTTTGGGCATGACCAAAAGAGATCGGCAGATTCACATTTGTTACAGGTAGATGAGCTGAAGGGGTAGAATTTGTTAAGCTTAGTCCTAGAATAATGAAGCCTATGTACTACTTTATATTAAATTAGTTGGTACCTTGAGTTAATAGAACATCTATTTATGACCTTAATAGACTCTATCCAGTCCTCGTTGGTTATCTGAATACCTAAATTCTTTTCCAAGAAATCTTTCAGATATAAGATAAATACAACACCAATTCCAAAAAAGTTGGGACACGGTATAAAATGTAAATAAAAACAGACTGCAATGATTTTCAAATCTCATAAACCCATTTGTTATTCACAATAGAACATATAAAACATATAAAATGTTTAAATTGAGGAAATGTACCATTTTAAGGAAAAAATAAGGTAATTTTGAATTTGATGGCAGCAACACATCTCAAAAAATTGAGACAGAGCCATGTTTACTACTGTGTAGCATCCCCTCCTCTTTTAACAACAGTCTGTATATGTCTGGGAACTAAGGAGACCAGTTGCTGGAGTTTTGGGAGAGGAATATTGTCCCATTCATGACTGATACAGGATTCTAGCTGCTCAACAGTCTTGGGTATTCTTTGTCGCATTTTCGCTTCATGATGTTTCAAATGTTTTCAATTGGTGAAAGGTCTGGACTGCAGGCAGGCCAGTTCAGCACCCGGACTCTTCTACTACACAGCCATGCTGTTGCAATAGATGCAGTATGTGGTTTAGCATTGTCTTTCTGAAATATGCAAGGACTTCCATGAAGAAAGACATGAAAAAAAATTGTATGCCCATTCCATAGACACATTCCATAGACTTTTGAACTGAGCGCTGATAAAAAGCCAAATGGTCTGTCTCCTCTTTAGTTTAGAGGATGCAGCGTCCATGGTTTCCAAAAAGAATTTCAAATCCCAATTTGTCTGACCACAGAACAGGTTTCCACTTTGCCTCAGTCCATTTTATGAGCTTTGTCCCAGAGAAGACAGCTGCGTTTCTGGATCATGTTCACATGTGGCTTTTTCTTGGCATGATAGAGCTTTAACCAGCATTTGTGGATGGCACGATGAACTGATTTCACAGACAATGAGTACTGGAGGTGCTTCTGAGCCCATGCAGTGATTATGCCTGTTTTTAATGCAGTGCCGCCTGAGGACCCGAAGATTATCGGCATGCAATATTGATTTTCGCCCTTGTCCCTTGCGCACAGAGATTTGTGGGAATAAATTTAAGACACAGAAAAACAGGCAAGAGCATGGTCTCCAGATTCTCTGAATCTTTTGATGATATTATGTACTGGCGCTGAAGTCTTTGCAATTTTACGTTGAGGATCATGATCCCAAAATTGTTCCACAATTTGTAGAGATAGTTGTTCACAGATTGGTGAACCTTTGCCCATCTTTATTTCTGAGAGGCTCTGCCTCTCTAAGATACTCTTTTTATACCCAATCATTTTACTGACCTGTTGTCAATTAACCTAATTAGTTACAAAATGTCCCTCCAGCTGTTTCTTTTTAGTAACACTTACTTTTCCAGCCGTTTATTGCCCCCATCCCAACTTTTTTGAGACGTGTTGCGGCCATCAAATTCAAAATGACCTTATTTTTTTCTTAAAAGTACATTTCTCAGTTTAAACATTTGATATGTTTTCTATGTTCTATTGTGAATAACATATGGGTTTATGAGATTTACAAATCATTGCATTCTATTTTTATTTACATTTTACACAGCGTCCCAATTCTTTTAGAATTGGGGTTGCATGTCGAGCTAACTGGTAAAGACATCAATGAGATGTGAAATCAAATTAGGGGAACGGGGATAGGCTCCAGGTTCCCTGTAACCCTGTAGGATAAGCAGTACAGAAAATGGACGGATGGATGGATGTCATTTGCATTTTTTCGTATAGTGACACCCAGATATTTAAAACTATCCACTGAGATTTTAAAAGGTAAGTTTTGTATGAAGCCTGGATCAATATTGTTAGTTACGGGCATGAATTCACTCTTTTGCCAATTTACAGAGTAACCAGAGAACTTTCCAAAAGTCTTCAGCAAATCTAATAGGGGTGGGATGGACTGTTCTGGATCATCAAGGTAAAGAATAATGTTGTCAGCATAGAGAGATATGTGGTGGTCTAATTGGCCTATCTTGGGAGATAAAATAAGTGGGTTATTTCTTATAGCACGTGCAAGTGGTTCTATAGCGATGGCAAAGAGCAGGGGTGAAAGTGGGCACCCTTGTCTAGTGCCTCTATGCAGTATAAATTGTGATTATTTATCTAGCTTGAATTGCTTTTGTTTTATTTTCAATAGTGTATTATTAACTTGGTTGGAATGAATTGAATTGTACTCTATTTTTAATGCTGTAATCTTTTTGATCACATAGGGTCCGTGGAGTCCACATGTAATTATTCGAGTTGAGTAAGACAAGCTTCAATTACTGACAAGCGTGCTTTCCTTTGTTTTTTCAAGCTGGATTCATATGAGATGATGTGTCCCCTTAATACCTCTTTAAGTGACTCCCACAGCGAGGAATCGGACACGTCCCCTGTATTGTTAAACATAAGATAGTCATCTAGCCATTATATGACATGCTGGGAAAAAGAAGTATTAAGAAGTAATGTAGGGTTGATTTGCCAGATATAATTAGACTTTATTTCAAAAAGGTCAAAGGTCAAGAGTCACCGCAGAATGGTCTGAGATTATTCTATTATGATGTTTCATTGAAGTTACACATGAGGCAACTTTAAAGTCGACCAGGAAAAAAAATCTAGAGTACGAGTTGTGAATGTGAGAGAAAAAAGTGAATTGCCTGTCACCTGGATGCTTTAACCTCCAAATATAAACTAAATCAAGTGAGTTAATTAACTCATTCAAAGTGGTGGTGGAATTGGGCAGATGACCCACAGAATGGATAGGGGTCCTGTCCAAAATGGGATCTAATACCAAATTAAAGTCACCTCCAGTTATTAGATGTGTGTTTCACAGATTGGGCAGGAGATTAAAAACTTTACGGAAAAAGGATGGGTCACCATAATTCAGTCCATATACATTCAATAACGTAATATGTACCAAGAAAATGATGCGGAGACTATCACGTATCAACCATTTGTATTGCAAATAGTAAATATATGGTTAAATTTAATTGTTTTGCAGAACAAAATGGCCACTCCTCTGGCTCTGCAAGAGAACATGGATTGGAACACCTGTGAAACCCAGTTACATCTTAGGAGCCCATGTTCATTATATATAATATGTGTTTATTGCAAAAATATAATATCAGCAGAGATGGACTACAAGTAAGAAACGATTTTGAAGCTTTTAGCCTGGTTATTGAAGCCTCGTACGTTCCAGCTGGCTAAGGTAACATTGCAGTCCGAGGGTCTCAAATTATATACCAATGTACATGAGCTTCAACAATATTGTAATGATTGTGTGTAACTGGAGTTATTGCAATAAACAGGACAAAACATATAACACTTAACCACGAAAATAAAAACTCAACACCCTCCCTCTCATCCGCTTCCCCAAATAAAGTGGGGTGGAAATAAATGGTAAATGTTCTGCACTTATATAGCACTTTTATCCAAAGCACTTTACACTGGTTCTCATTCACCCATTCACACACACACTCACACACCAATGTAAACAGAGCTGCCATGCAAGGCTCTAACTTGCCATCTGAAGCAACTTGGGGCTCAGTGTCTTGCCCAAGGACACTTCGGCATGTGGAGTCATGTGGGCTGGGAATTGAACCACCAACCCTTCGGTTAGTGGACAACCCGCTCTACCACCTGAGCCATAGCCGCCCAGAAATAACAAACCCCATATGAACCATGGAGCTGCAAGGCTGCCTAAGAAGTGGTAAGGACACTTACTGGCTGAAATGGACTTAACTGTCCCGTATGAACGGCTCCTCGTCCACCCTCAGCACTTAAGATTAACAAAACTAGTAATTTCGAACATTGGCACAGAGTCACCACTAGCTTATTAACATGTGTGTAGCAAAATGTCAAAACCATGATCCCACAAAAGGATAATTTCAATATAAAGTCAATAGTCTTGGTCTTAGTGAGTGCGCCCACTTACAGGCATCATCGGTTTACCATGTAAAAAAGCCTGGAGCATCAGTGATAGTCCGTATGGTAACGCATGAACAGAGATGTACTCACTTAGGTTCCTTCTCTTTAGAGCAACTGTGAATATTGTCCAGATCAAGTGTGCGTGCGTAAGAAGTCAAAATGTAGTGATGATTGTATTGACAAATGCTTCAGCGTCTGTGACTGAATCAAAGATTCTCTTTTCTGATCCGTGAGTGACAATAAGACGTGCAGGGAACAGCAGACCATATGTGACAGCAACCTCATTTAATTTCTTTTTTACTCCATGAAAATTTCGGCGCTGCGATAACACTTCTCTGTCAAATCAGGATATATAGAGATCCGCATACCAAACTGTAGGGGTGATTGTTGCTGGGACAGCCTCAGGATTAGTTCTTTAGTGGGGTAATGGTGGATTCTTGCTATCAGCATCCGGGACACCCTCCTTTGGCTGGCAAGGGTCCAATGCAATGTGTGCGATCCACTTTGACTCCAGATGGAAAGTTTTGAGCTCCCAGGAGAGTCAGATTAAGCTTTTCCACAAATTCAGTGGGATGACCATTTTCAACTTTCTCTTGTAGCCCAGTAATTTAAATATTTTTCAGATGGGAGTGGCCCTCCGGGTCATCAAGCTTGGCGTATAAGGCCTAATTGGCCGAAACAATATCCTGGCAGAGAGCCTCTAGCTCAGAGATGCAACTCTCCTGTTCGGCTCTGGCGCCCTCCAGTTCGGAGATAGGGGAATTAGTTTTGGAGAGTGATGTTTGATTCTGCTATAAAGTATTTTCAAGAGAGTTAAATCTGTCATTCATCGACTTATCCATAGCTTGGATAGCTGCCAAGATAGGGGATAATGCCATGGCCTTGTCGTTAGCAGTAGCACTAACTGCTTGTTCAGTCAGTGGTTGCTTCTCCACCAGTTGCTTGTCCTCACTGATCAATCAGTCCCCTTTCACTTCAGTTTTCATCATCTTGACTTCAGGCCTCGTGGGGTATTGTTTTTTTATGATTTTGATTAATTATTTTTTTTTTTTTCGAGGTTAATGGAGGAGCGCCCGAAACTACGTCTACTCCACGCGGTGCTCTCGAGCGCCCTCCCAAATGGGTTGTTTTTCAACTCAAAGGATAGTTTCATTTTTACAAAAATGCTGGGTTAATTTTGTTTAAAAAATGAGCTAATATTTTCAGGGTTATTTTTACCCTTTGAAAATATCAAATATACCACATTATAAACAAACATGTCAACATGGTATCCTTTATTTATACACAAGAAGGTGTTAAGAAATGTGTTGCTAGAGCAGCTAAAGTAGTGTTTATATACGGACTTCGAAGTAAATGACTCAAGTCAAGTCATATATTTAAGACGAAAACCTCAGATTTTGATCAAAGGAAACATTTAAAACATCCAAAAAAAAAAAAAAGGGAAAAACAGAGTAACCAACTTACGATCCAGTGGGCATTACAAACAAGTAAGCCAAAATTGACGGATATAATGGTGCAGTTGTATAGCTACAAAATATGGACAAATGCCTTTGCGCTTCAACCGAGAAATTGCATTACAGAATCCCAAATTGTGTAATTTTGGAAAAGTGACCTCCACTCTCCAAATGAGCAACGTAGTCTAGGTTAGAATCACTCATTCCTACTGTGATTGATGACAGCATCCAGCCAGCTAACCCTAACTTGGAGCCTCAGATATGATGCAGACCCAGAGGATTATATAATATCCTCAAACCATATTTCAGAGCAAACATAAACACATGACACTAGTAGTGTCGCCAACACGGAGGAAGCAGTACATGATATTCACTGTTGAAGCCGTCGCGATAGGTAAAGTTAATTATCACTCGCTGAGTTACTGTTTTCCAGTGAATACATTTTCGAGAGCTCCCTGCCTAAATATCACAAACTTGGCCAGGCATTTTCAGCAGCATTAACGCTAAATAGTGATGAACACTAACTTACCTGTGGTAATTTGGTTTCCTCACCTCAGGACTCGGACTCTGCTGTCACAATCTAAAAGGTGTGCGTCATACCTAACACCTAGTCGAACACTTTACAGTTGGTTGTGTGACTGTAAGTCATTCCCTTTGAATGCTATTGAGCTTTAAATAATGGTATACTTTGTGTCTGAGCCTATTCAGTAGTGAAATACATGGCAGTATTTACATATGATTTCATAGTATATCTTGTAAAATGTCAAAAATCTAAAAGATGTGTGTTATAGCTGACACCTAGATGAACACTTTCCAGTTAGTTTTGTGACTTTAAGTCATTCCCTTCAAATGCTATTGAGCTTTCATTTATGGTATATTTTGTGTACGAGTCCATATGGTATACACAAACTTTCACTTTGAGGCGAGTTCAGACTTGGATGATGACGTCAGCAGCGTAGTCCGCAATGCGATTGGATAATAATTTAACACGTGTGTTGATCAGTTTTGTGATTTTTTTTCATTTTTAACACATTT
Source organism: Stegophilus panzeri (assembly GCA_024331685.1). Classification (NCBI taxonomy): domain Eukaryota; kingdom Metazoa; phylum Chordata; class Actinopteri; order Siluriformes; family Trichomycteridae; genus Stegophilus; species Stegophilus panzeri. The sequence continues at coordinate 3,987,744 of JANDJT010000092.1, read as the reverse complement.
ATTGGATGATGTAACACAACAGGTGTTTAAATAGTAATAACACAAAAAAGTGAACGTGTTTCTCCAAATAAATCTAACAGTCTGTTTGTGTGAAAACCACTACCTCCATCTGAGGCGAATTCAAACTGAGTTGATTTGACCCAAGGAGCCATACTGATGCGTCGGGGTGGGGGAGGGGTGCATTCATTTAATTGTCAGTGAAAATGACCCAGCCGCTAACCCAGTGGTGGGGTTACACAAAACTACCCCAAGACTGAGAAAATAACCCAATTAAATGACCTAAAAGGCTCAACCCAGTGTTGGTTAGGGGAAAAAATATATAATAATAATAATAATAATAATAATAATAATAATAAGAGTGTGATGAAGGTGTGAGGTCTCACTGCTGTGAAGGAGATCTTGATGCTGTACGGTTTCCTGTTTACAATGCGATCACTCCACATACAATGTCAGCCAGTAAATATGGCCTTTCAACCTCTGCAACTGATCCAGAATGCCGCTACATGACTTGTTTTCAACCTTCCTAAGTTCTCCCACACCACCCCATTGCTATGCTCCCTTCACTGGCTTCCTGTATCTGACTGTAGCCCACGTCAGATTTAAAATACTGATGCTTGCCTACAAAACCAAAAATGGACCAGCTCCCACTTACCTCAAAGCACTCATCACACCCCACACTGCACTACGCTCCCTCCAATCCTCTAGTACTGCTTGACTGGTCCCACCATCTCTCAGGGTACAAGGAAGACATGCATGAAGACTATGTTCTGGCACCTAGGTGGTGGAATGAACTTCCCCTAGATGTCTGAACAGCTGAGTCAGTAGCAGTCTTCAAACCACGTCTAAAGACCTACCTCTTCATAAAGTACTTAAACTACAACTTTAAATTTTTTTTTTTTTTTTAATGTTGTCTGTGATTTTCTTACTATAAAGTTTCTTACTATATAGTTTTTAGTGTGATGGTATTCTTGGTCTGTGACCTGGTGAGCCAGTGTCAGGATGTATTTATTGATAGATACTTACTGATAAGTCGCTCTGGATCAGGGCATCTGCTAAATGGCATAAATCTCTCTGGATTTTTAAACAGCATCAATTACTAGAAAAATAAATAAGTTGTAGCTGATTGTTTTGGTTCAGCTGAACAGTAATTGACATGTTTTAACCTTTTTGAGCTCCTGTTCTGAAGCTACTGAAGACAGAAATCTGAATATGTGAATGTGACACTAACTTTACTGCAGTCTCTTTACAAAGAGGATCAATTACTGCTAGTATGGTACAGTGTAGGTGATTAAATGCATTAGATAATAATAATAATAATAATAATAATAATAATAATAATAATAATAATAATAATGTTTCATGTTTATAGCCTAACACCTTTTCAGAGCTCAAGGACGCTTTACAATAGCAATATAATAATATCCTACATAAAAAAACAAACAATCATGGACAAACACAAAATATGAAAAACAGTACAGATAGTACAGTCACTAATCATGAGAACATGATACTGATGAAGTTTCAGCAGAAGGATAGATTACAGAGTTTAGATTTGTGAGTCAGCTCGCAACGTTCACCAAAAGATCCGGCACAAAGAGTCGACTCATTCCCAAGCGACTCGTCACCTGTAATGAATCCTCCTTCCTAAAGTGAAAGCGTTTCTCCCTCAGACTGGCTACGTTTCGTGGAGCGGTTGGAAAAAGGTAGAAACGGTGGTATTAATGTCACACAACAAGGACTGTTGACTAAAGGTGAGTGATTTCTTTATTATAAACGACTTTATATAAAAAGAATGATGATAAATTGTAAATAAAACTCGTGTAAAATCAGCTGTAGGAAATCTGCAGCGCGTGAGGTGCAGGTACAACCTTACCTGTAAAACAGGTTTTTTATGGTGTATATTCTATATAGGCCTTTCAACTTCCTCTCTTCAATTTCTGATGAATTAAACATCCAGAATGTTTGGGGGATATAGTTTTATCAGGGTGGAACAAAAAAAAACTCTTTTAAAAGTATATTTCATCACATTTCTGCGGTCTGGAAGCAGAAGTCATGGGTCAATAGGCAGAACCTGAATCTGAATTTGTAGTCTAATGCTTGGAGGGAAGCTGTCAAGAATTCAGGTTAAAAGAACTCAAACAGTTTCAAATTCAATGACTGAAAGAAAAAAAAAAAACCTAACAGCGAGCGATTCAAACAAAACGGGATACTCAGAAAAAGTAAAGGAGGACATTCAAACGCTTAAAGCTACATTCACACATACAGAGATTTTATCTCTGCAAGTCGCAGTCTCTGTACTATGAAGTCGCTAGTAGGCATTCCTACTACTGGTTGCCATAGTAACATGGGTGGTGCAACTAACATTCCACTTTTGTCAACAAACCAGTTTTCTTGCTGCTAAAATGAAACATTCTGGAGGGAGAGCAATCTTATATAAAATATACCAGTGTATATATGCATCATATCCTACGAGATGAAGGAGAAGCAGTGTGTGCTCAGCTATCTACAAAACCACAAGCGCCAATTAGCTTAGTTTAGCTTATGGCTTTAGCGCTTTTAAAGCAAAATAATAATAATAATAATAATAATAATAATAATAATAATGCAATTGAGGAAGATCGTGGTGTAGTTCCTTTCTCAATAAGTAAGCGTCACCATCAGGGTGTCATTCACTAACAACTGCAGGATCATCCATAAACAGCGGGCATCTGCTGTATAAATTCAAGATCTATCATAAAATCCAGTTCAGCAAGCAGTGCTGCAGTTTCATGGAAATCAAAGTTCTGCTGCCAAATGTAAATTTATTTGTGAAATTAATCGCTTTACTGACTTTACAGTAAGTGACATACAGTTGGTGTGTCACCACATTTGTAGATGGTTATACATTTCATAATGTTTAAATTTTCTTTTAATGATTGTTTGGATTCATCTCTCCGATAAAAGTTTCCGTTTTGTTGTAATTGTTTCTATAAATGTAAAAATAAAATATCATTAGGTTATATCAGTAGTGTTATTATCACTATTGTGACCACACACAGTCTGTTTACAATGTCTACCAGAGTAATAAGAATATGTAGTTAAGTTAAAGTTAGTAAAGTAGTCAAATTAGCTCTTTGGTGATATAGCCCTTTTATATATATATATACATTTGCATGTCCCTGGTTCATTATTATTCTTAATGAAAAACACAACAACAACAAAACAGTACAATTACAAACTCACTTATATTAAACAAAATCTTCCACCATTGTGTTGTCAGTCAGCTCGCCTCACTCTCGTCACGTGCTAAATGAAATCTGACTCCTGCTGATCTGTGCTGCGACTCGGACTCATTCGGCTCATACTGAATTGAGCAGACGCATCTAGTTTTTAAATGAAGCGTCCGTTCTCTAACTGAACTAAATGATTTTTATTACTATAAAAAAGCAAAACGACACGGTGGGGGCGGTGCTGCGGTGGGAAAGTGATGTAATCGTGTGTGGCTGAACACCATGTACTGACTATCGCAGCAAGCTGAGTGACAACCATGCATCACTTTATAGTCAAATATAAAACCTGTTTAAATGATTTCAGCGTGTGTCAGAACTTGTTGTACATTTTCAACAGATTAACAATACCGCACTGATAAGCATGATAGATTTGTTCACCATAATCATGATGTGAAATTTCCATACCGTTACATCTCTAGAGGATACGTAGGTATTTTTCCATGCTCTTCAAATGAAATAGTTTCAGAGTTGTTTAAAAGCACCTTTTCTACATTCAGACACTCAGTTGGGATGCACAATAGTATTTTAAGGAAGATTTCTTTAGTTTTGTGACTAGTACAGAGTGGATGGGAGAGTTTTATCGTGTACTGCAGTTTCTTTATGGTGGGGAAAATTCTCTCAAGTGACTACAACAATGTATTGTGTAAAATCTCATTTTATAAACCCAAGGGTGTAATTTATAGTATAGTATATTTGCAAATTATGTTATAGTTGACATTTAAAATGTAGTATTTGTATAAACACTATTATATTACATGTCATATTAGGACTGCAACTAACGATTATTTTCATAATCGATTAGTTGGCCGATTATTTTTCGATGAGACGGGTGGGGGAGGGGCAAATGTTCAGTACCCTTTTTTTTTGTTTATTTGAAATAAAATCCACAAACTGAGTGTTAACTTCAGACTAAAACTTTACACAACTGTTTGTCCAAAACATAAAAGAACCCAATACACACACACACACACACACACACACACACACACACACAAGAATATATATTATTAATTTAGGACTGTAGTTTAATTC
>JANDJT010000092.1:3825674-3841470 GCA_024331685.1 Stegophilus panzeri | reverse complement strand
ATATGATCAAATCATGTTTGATGTACAAAAACAAATTATGTTAATGTAACTCAATTCAATCACGTGGAACCGATGTATGAATTTGAATTCACTGAGCGTTTTCCAATATGTGGACTTCTGTGTTCACTTTAAACCATTTTTTTAATAGTGAAACTTTAAATCTAAGAAAAGAACAAAAGTTTCTATTGGCAAGAAAGGAGAAGATGGAATTCATTCAACACTACTTTGAAGAACTTTCTACAGTAAAAAAAAAAAACTCTCATTAAATGCACACTCTCCATCGAGCTGAGGCTCAAACCCCAGTTGCTGGCATACTACACCAGCAACTGCGCTATTCTAGTACACACAATTTAGCCACATTAATTTAAATACTATAGTTATGGTACCTGTACAATAATATAATGTATATAATTCAATCTTGTAATTAGAAGCTTGTTTATATAAGGTTTATCGTAAGTTTTGATGAGAAACGTCATATTTTTATGTAAAACATACTTATATATTTATATATAAAAAATATATATATATAAATATATTTTTTTAAATCTAACCAACCACACATTCCTTTTTTTCCCCAGGCAGAACAATGCTTACTGGGCTCTGCTGCTTGATACAAAATGTTTCTGAGAGAGGTTCACAGATATGTGGGCCAAGCACAAGCAGATCATGGGCTTCAGTGCAAGAAACAGCAATGTTTGCTTGATAAAAGTATATATGCTGTATACAGTATATGTCCTGGCATAACTACTGTATCTACTAGTAAGCCATGTTTGTTCAAATGGAACACGACTGCCCCCTACTGGTCTTGTCTTTCCTGTGCCCGCAGCATATGCGTGATACCGCGTGATACCACATGACATCGCAGGATCCCTTTTCCTTTGACACACATTTTCAATGGCCACATCTGTATACTAAAAAATTGTTTTAATGTCAATGGGAATATACTTCAAATATATTTTTCTAATATGAATTCATAGGGGTGCCAATAATTGTGGCACACATATATATATAACAAAGATTTTTTTTTGACAAACCTGTGTTGTGTTTGTAATTGTTTGATTTCCATGAGAGCAGAGTAGTTTTGTGATTTTTTTTAACAAAATATCAAAAGGTTAAAAAATAAAGACAAATTTTCACAGCCTTCTTTGCTCATATTTACCAAGAGTGCCAATATTAGTAGAGGGTATTTTACTTTGGTATAATAATTAACTTGTCAGGTCTATCGAGTTGAATACAAGATAATAAATGCCCAATAGCTACATTTTGATTATGGCATGGGTAATGTAGGTTACAGAACATAACAATTAACTTGCCCAGTATAATGGTATGTATACAACTTAATAACCACATAATGATGACATTTTTGGGTTATAAGCATGATATTACATTATATTTATGGCTTTTGGCAGATACCCTTATCCAGACCGACTTACATTTATCTAATTTATACAACTGAGCAATTGAGGTTTAAGGGCTTTGCCTAAGGGCCCAACAGTGGTAGCTTGGCACTTTCTGGGGCTTGAACTCCTAACCTTCTGATCAGTAACCCAGAGCCTTTAACCACTGAGCCACCACTGCCCCAGTACCGATCATATAAAGACATGATACATTTGGATATACATAGAAATAGACTCCATGCAAGAGAAAATAAATGTCTTTATCCTCTGCTCTGTGGGGGTTCGAAGGGCTGATTTGACAAAAGGAAGCCTGTTCTATTTCATTGCTAGAGCTGCCCCCCTCCACTTCTCTCCTTGAGGGTTAACGCAGGGTCATGATGTGCTAGCCTTTTGTCCAGCCATTAGACCAATAAGGTGGTCTCCCCTGCCAAGCTCGAGCCAGATTTTAACCTGACAACCTCACTTCCAGAGCTCCAGCCTGAGCTGAACAAGGTGGTCTCCACTGCTAAGCTCCAGCCAGAGGTCAACATGGCGACTTCACATTTAGACCTCTAGTCTGAGCCCACTCGAGGTGGTCCCTCCTGCCAAGCTCCAGCCTGAGGTCAACCTGGTGACCTCACGTCCAGAGCCTTAGTTTGAGACCAACAATATGGTCTGTCTTGCTGTGTTCCTGCTAGAGGCCAATAGGTTGACCTGCAAAGTTCTGCTCCAGTTAGAAGTCGAGGGTGTAGCCTCCCAAGTCCTATTCCTACTAGAGGCTGATGGAGCGGCCTCCCATGCCATGCTCACTCTTGAGGCCAGCGAGACGGCCTACCAAGCTCTGCTCAAGCCAGAGGCCAATGGACGGCATCATATGCCATGTTCCAATTTGAGAACATCGATGTGGCCTCCCAAGTCCTGCTACACCTAGAGGCCAACAGCTTGACCACCCAAGTTCTGTTCCTGCCAGAGGCCGATGGAGTGGCCTCCCATGCCATGTTTACACAGGAGACCAACGGGACGGTCTACCAAGCCCTGCTCACATTTGAGGCCAACAAGACGGCCTACTAAGCTCTGCTCATGCCAGAGCAATCATGTCCACCCTGGCGATTATGTCCCAGCCCAGCCATCTGACCCAGGCAAGCCTGTCGCCAACCCACTACCTGTTTCCCACCAGTATGCCCCATGTCCATTTCCTGGCTCCTGTGGAAGAAGCTCAGTCCAAAGACATTTTCTGCCCTGGGACTTTGGATCCTGTGTGGACATTTTGCCTAGTGGGGCAGGACCACCAGGGGGGAGTGTTTTTTGCTTCTCCCAAAGCGCCCTTGGGGGGGACTCTGTCAGGTATTTCCCCCTTTCATTGAGTATTGGAGATTTGAGAGCGTGCGCTTCCCGGTTTTGATTTTCTTTACGTTTACACGTGTTTGTGTTTTGGTTTCTGTCCTGTCTCTGCCCCTGTTTTATTTTTGGTTGTCATCTCATTGGGTCATCATTGTTCTCAGCTGTTTCCACCTTGATTATTTTATCTATTTATACCCTTGTGTTTTTGTTTTAAGTCTCAAAGTATTGTTCAGTGTTTACCTTCCTGTCTGTACTAAGAAGTCTTTTTCTATGTTCCCTTTTTTGGTTTTGACTCTTTCTAGTTTCCCGGTTCTCGTTTCCTGATTTCCTAGTTTCTAGTTTCCTGGTTCTCAGCAAAACACCTGGCCTATGCCTGTTTTTTTCCCCTTGATATTACTTTCATGTTTTGGATTTGTCTGCCTGCCTTTCTTCAATAAAGCCTTTAACTGCATTTACATCTGCCTCAGCCTGAGTAACGTGACAGGAATTAAAAAAACAAAAAAACAAAGTAGGGTGGGCAAAGGCTTAGGGTTGCAGAAATTCCATAATGTCCATTTATTAATAAATAAATAAATACACTAATCCTTAGCTCATCAGCAAAAAAAAATGCATTAATTTTATCATGTAATATATTGTTAGTATTATCATCTTGCTACCAAAAACCTAAGTGTCTAACATGGATAGATGGTAAATGGTCTGCACTTATATAGTGCTTTTTTAACCTTAGTGGTTCCAAAGCGCTTCACACTTGTTCTCATTCACCCATTCACACACACACCAATGGTAGCAGAGCAAGGCGCTAGCTTGCCATCGGGAACAACTTGGGGTTCAGTGCCTTGCTCATGACACTTCAGCATGTGGAGTCATGTGGGCCAGGAATCAAACCGCCAACCCTATGATTAGTGCACAACCCGCTCTACCACCTGAGCTACAGCCGCCCCGATACTGTAGATAGATATAGCTAGATATAGGAAGATGGATTATGGACCTGCTTTGCTATTTTTTTAATTACATCCTTGTTTTAGAATATGTAGTTGGCCTCATATTCCTACAATCACATTTTGTGATTTTATGATTCTGTGTTAAGTCTGCTTTAATTAAAAGATTGTGGCTCTATTCCTTTATCATTGTATGTAATTATGGAACCGCAGGTCATGACACTGATGCAAAAGTGGGAGTAGGTATAATTGCTGAGGTGGAAGAGCTCCTTCTCCAACTCTGGAAAGACCAGCATTGTAAGTCCTTGGATGTAAGCCGGAGAACTAAGTACAATGGCAGTGATGCTCAAGGCCTGTGTCACCAGACAGCCCAGTCACCCATAGGAATCCATCATGTTTAATGTGGCTAAAGAGGTGATACAATGAACACTGGAACCTTACCTTGCCCAGGTGCATCTGTCAGGATGTCATGGTGGCTGAAGCTCCCAAGAGACTGCTGTCCATCTGGCACTGTCTCTCGATGGAAAAGCCTTGCAAACTGCTTGACCTTACAATTGATGAATAAGACAAGAGTAGTTGGCTGTCACAGCAGCACTGGAAAGGCATATTGCTCTCACAGTAGCACTGGAAAGGCATATTGGTCATCTGGATTACATTGATTGTATGGAGGAGCAAGTGGCTAAACAGTTCCACCAGGACGGGAGACCCTGGTGCATTTGTGGCTGACTTATGCCTTTATGCAAAGCATGGCTATCTGCAGCTGCATGCCTCAACCCAAGAAGAATTGGTGCTCCATGATTTTGTGCAGAAACTGTAGCAGCACATTTGCATTTATGCTTCATGGACATTTGCTGCAGCCTTTATGAAAGCATAAATAAGCAGAAACTGTGATGGCTCCACCACATCCAGCTATGCAGCTGACTCCCCTGCTACTTGCCAGCGGACATGCCAGCTTGATGTCAGCAATGATTATGATGGACATAAAGTGCAGCCTCTACCTCCCAGGCCAGGTCAGATTCCATCCTTTCCAAGAGTTGTTGGGTCTCAAAGGGAGAAAGCTACCACTGTGGAGAAAGAGGACATGCAGCATGTGACTGGCCAGCACCAAGGCCATGACACCACGGTTATGGTAATGGCTCCTGGAGACCTCACCTTCTCCCCTAATAAGCAACATGTCAGAGTGGGCCAGCTGGGGTATGGCTTGGGGTTATACCTGGACTGTAAAATTGAGGGTCACCAATGTTGGAAAGATGGTGACTGGGTGGGGATTACAAGGAAAAGGATTCTGCATGTGATTGCTGTGGCCAGAAGACTGGCAATAGGTTTTGACTAGCTAATACCCTGAATCCCTGCATTGTGGGGCTAGACATATTGGGCCACTGGAGAGCATGCATTTCCAGTGGGCCACTATTTGGGTAAGGAAACTGCACTTTTGGAGTGGAAGTGATGAGTGTGTGAAGCACACAATGGCAGTATGACAGTTGTGTGAGACAGTACTGTACACACTAGTGTGCTCCAGCATTATGCAGCCCAAAGTCCTCTGCTGAGACAGCCCACATTCTGGCACAACCTGACACTAAGATTTTTGTTGTGAATGCTGATGCTAGCAAAGTGGGGATTGGCAGAGTGCTGTCTCAAAGTGAACGGGCAGAAGTGGTGGCATACTTCAGCCATGCCCTGAGCCACCTGGACAGAATTACCACATCACATGTCAGGAGTTGCTGGCAGTAGTATAGACTTCATGCTCCTACCTCTATGGAAGGCTGGTCCTGTTGCAAACAGATTATGCCTCCCTTTGGACAGTTGGCTCAGTAGACTGAGGACATACAGGACTATCAACATGCAACCCCACTCAGGCTAACCTCATTATAATGCAGATACACTCTCCCATTGGCCCTATGAGGCAATGAAGTGCCTTTATTGAGGCCAGAAGGGGTAGTATGACAAAGAAGTCCCTGATGGTCAACCCCCCTAGTAGAATGAGCCCTTATGCCCAGAGGTGTAGTGAGACCATATGCCTCATAAGCAACAGAGATTGCTTCCACTATCCAATTAGAGATGTGCTGCTTTCAAACAGCATCACCTCTTCTGTCATTGCCAAAGCAGACCATCAACTGCCCAAGTGACCATCAAATGACCCAATTCAGGCCATAGCGGTGGACGTAAGTACAAAGAGCCCTTACTGGACACAGTAGGAGAAATTTCTCTTGTTCCAATCTAAGGAACGGAGGAGGGCAGAAAGCCTGCAACACTACCAGCTAAGCAGCAGACGTAGGCACTTTAGGAATATAATCCGGCCTAGGATATAGGAAGGACTTGACTAATCCAGGGGCAAAGTCAAGGCAGGAAGGGGCAACAAAGAGAGCTTGTAGATCTTCTACTCACTTGAGAGATGTCAGGGCCAGCAGAAGAGCTAACTTTAGAGTCAGAAGCTCCTCTGAGTCTGACTCTAATCGCTCAAATGGGGAAGAAAAGTCTCAGAAAGGAATGCATGGACTGCAGGTGGATCTCAACCATCTGACACCATGCATAAATCAAATTGGGTTATTTTTAGCCCAACAGCTGGGTAAATATAGGATAGAACACATTTTGGGCTAAACTAACCCATCAAATTGGGTTGTTAATTTTAACCGAGAAAATTGGTTGTTTTTCAACACAAATGATGGTATCATTTTTATAAAAATGCTGGGTTAATTTTATTTCATAAATGGCTTAATATTTTCAGGGGGGGTCTTACCCTTTGAAAATGTCGAATATGCCACATTATAAACAAATATGTCTACATGGAACATGGTGTTCAGAAATGTATTGTTATATGTGCTAAAGTGGTGTTTATATATAGACTTTGAAGTAAATCATTCAAATGAGCCATATTTAAAACAAAAACATCAGAATTTTGACCAAAGATGTTTAAAACATCCAAAAAAAATTAGTAATCAACTTACGATCCAGTGGGCATTACAAATAAGTAAGCCAAACCTAATGAAGATAGCGGTGCATTTATTGTCATGTAAACTGGACTGTCGTCGCACAGTTTTGCTTTTGTAGTCTATAGTAATGGTTTTATAGATAATATATTGATACGAATCTTGTTTCTCCAAATGAATCTAACAGTCTGTCCGTGTGAAAACCACTACCTCCACCTGAGGCAAATTCAAACAATCCGAGTTGATTTGACCCAAGGAGCTTGGCTGATGCATCAGACTGGGGGAGGGGTGCATTGATTAAACTGTCAATGAAAATGACCCAGCCACTAACCCAGCAGTTGGGTTACACAAAAATACCCCAAACCTACCCAAGACTGTGAAAATAACCCAATTAAATGACCCAGAAGGTTCAACCCAGTGTTTGGGTAGAAAAAATTTTCCAGCACTTTTTAGAGTGTAGACTTCAACACAGCGCATTCAACACAACCATTCCTCAACACCTGATTGGAAAACTGAACCTACTGGGTCTGAACACCTCCATCTGCAACTGGATCCTGGACTTCCTGACTGGGAGACCTCAGTCAGTCCAGATCAGGAACAGCATCTCCAGCACCACCACAATGAGCACGGGGGCCACCCAGGGCTGTGTGCTCAGTCTACTGCTGTTCACTCTGCTGACTCATGACTGTGCAGGAATGCACAGCTCCAATCACATCATCAAGTTTGCTGATGACACAACCATGGTGGGTCTCATCAGCAAGTGTTTCTATTTTTCCAAAAAGTTAAACACTACTAAGTTTTAAAGTCAAGTACTTACATCAGCTTGTGGATGAAGAAAAACACAAAGAACCATGAATGAGAAAGGGTCCAATTTATTGTCCACCACACGAGATCCACACACTGAGACATCCCAAAGTGATCTAAAAAAAAAAAAAAAACCCAGTTACGGGGCTCCCTTTTATACAGTGGAAACACCCCCTGGTTTACCCAAATACCAATGCACCTGATTTCTGGGTGATTTCCACAACCATTAAGTCTGAATTTTAGGGTTTTTTCTGAAAACCATTATGTCTGATTTTCTGGTACTTCTGAAAACCATTATGTTTGTTTTTTTGGTATTTTTTTCTACTCTTAAGGTCACTCTTTTTCTAGTTCCTTTTTTTAAAAAACCTACTTTTGCTTTTTATGGCATGTCGAGCAAGCGAGGACCTTAGCTGTCTTTGTACTTTTTTTCTTTATCATGGGTAAGTGTATGTATTTCTTTATTTGTCAATAGTATATGTCTAGTATGATTCTTAAACTGTACATAAATGTTAGCCATTTGTTTCATTATTCCCAGTAGTTTATTCTATGCGTTCCATGTCTGAGTGTGTGTATGTGTGTGTGTGCTTCCCGTTTCTGTCGAGGCTATGTAATGTCTGACTCAGAGGGGCTTTCTTTTTATGAGGAAAATAGTATAACTTTGTTCTTTTTCGTGGTTTACCCTTGTGTGTTATTTCTTTCGTAATTTTTATCCAACACAAGAATACAGAGAGGAGGTGCAGCGGCTAATGGGCTGATGCAGAGCCAACAACCTGTCTCTGAATGTGGTCAAAACAAAAGAGATGATTGACTTCAAGAGAGCGTGGAGTGACCACTCTCCACTGAACATCAACGGCTCCTCTGTGGAGATTGTCAAGAGCACCAAATTCCTTGGTGTTCACTTGGTGGAGAACCTCACCTGGTCCCACAACACCAGCTCCATAACCAAGAAAGCCCTGCAGCATCTCCCACCCCTCATTCTCACCACATTCTACAGAGGAAACATTGAGAGCATCCTCCTGCCGTATGAAAAAAGGTACCGAAGCAATCAGGACCTCACGGTCAGACTGTGTAACAGTTTCTTCCGTCAAGCCATCAGACTCCTCAATACTCAGTGACTGGACTGACACACACACACACAGAACTGAACATCATCCCACTCCCGTTGCAATTTTTCACATTTCTGTACTGAATACCTGTATTTTTTGCTGCTAATGTACTTATAAAAATATTATGTTCAATTTCTTATCACCACTTTACTCTTTACCTGGCTGCTACTGCAAAAACTGCTATGTCCACATATGGTATAAGCTAAACTGCTGAATATTATGTAATAGTATTATCATACTGAATACTATGTCATACTATTATCCTTATCCCCCATGCCCGAGAGGTTGAGCCATAGGTGCCTCTCTGTCACAACCAAGCTACCCATTGTTCAACTGATATGAAGGGCCGTTTGCTTGGTCACCTGAAGAGACAAATCTGTGGGCCAGCGAAGCTCCACCTCTACCTTGGGCCCAATTCCCTCCCCACTGTCGAGCTCATTCAGCAGGTCTGCCTGGTAGGCCTGCAAAACTGCCATTGCATGCAGCGACCCATAAGCGAGACCTGCTGCCGCATAGGCTTTTCTAACCAACACTGAGGTGGTCTTACACGGCTTGGATGGCAGTCACCCCGCCTAATTTCACTGCCAGAGAGGTAGCTTGGAAGCATCTCCTCCACCTTTGGCATAGCAAAATATCTGTACTCTTCATACCCCACAATGGCTGAAATACCCGACATCATGGGGTATATGTCGTGATGCACTTCTGGAAAAAGGGGAGTTTTCTGAGGTGTGAGGGAGAATTATTTTCACTGGGAAGAAAGAGCTCATCCAGCCTGCCATGAGCCACTTCCTCTTCCCCAGGCCAGTCTAATTTTTGTTTCTCGACCACCCTAGTGATCACTTCAAGCAGCTCTTTATAGGATTGAGTGCTGCTCTCCGTTCTTAATGCACTGGCTCCCCCCTCTGGCTCCTCAGGGTCAGAGAGGGTGGGTTGACTTTCCATACTGGAAGGAGAAGTCACTACACAAGCTCCAAATCCCGGAACTGGAGAGTCAGATCCAGAGGAAAGAGCAATTGATAGAGCAGCTCTCATCTCCGGTTCCTCCTCAAGATCCATACGGGACCCCCAGGACCTGAGGCGGCTGGCTACCTCAACTGCGGCTGGCCCAGAGTCCTGAGGTTCTGAAACCCAACCCACCTCAGCTGAGAAGAGAGTGAGCTGAGAGTGGAGCTGTTTCATTGTGAAGCATTCAGAATGAGAACTGTCAGCCCCCCTTGAGGGCTGCCGCAGCATGTTCTACTCCCAAACACTTCACACAAAAAGTGTGTCCACCCACCCCACTTAAGTTAAGAGTTTTAGGAATGTTCACACAGACAACCGACATGTGACTGATCACTCGCACTTGTTCTGTTACCCCTAATAAACACCCCTATAGAAGTTCTAGTTTTTCAGCACCTAATTGTTGTTGTTGTGTTCATTTGTTATCATGTGTGCTACAGCTGCTCTCATAGTCTGTATGTTTTTGCATTGTGTCCATTGTTACTTTTATGGTTCTTGTTTTGACAGTTTTGGTTGTTTGTTTTGCACTTGCATCCGCCACCATCTACAATATCTGACACTATGTTGCAGAGTTTTTCCCTGTTTCATTAAAAATGCTAAAAATAACAATGCTTCTGGTGCCTTAATTTAAGACAAAGTCACATTTTTTATTGTGCTTTTTGAAGAAATTGTCTTATTGTAAGCTTTTTCATCTTAGATTAAGGGATAATTTATTAAAGTCAGCTCAATCAAGAGAACAAAATATTCATTTTAAGTAAGTCTATCTTGAATAACTGAGTTTTCATTGCTTTTTAAAAGCACAACTTGCTTAAATTTGGGCATTTTTGTCTAGTTTTAAGATCCAATAGCATTTCTAGTGACTAGATATTTATGCTATTTTCAAGAATTCTTACCAAGTTAGTTTTGCTTACCACATTTGCAGCTTTATTTATTTATTTATTTATTTGGTTGATTTCTTGAAAGAAAGCCTCAAAATCCAAATGAACTGAACAGGATCGACTCAAAGAAGACATCAATGAATGCACGCATGTCACATGATCCACAAATGCACAAATCTGACTTGTTGCATGCATAAACTATTATACATTAATACAAAATAGAACAATTGTATTCACAAATATGTCTCTATTTGTACAAATCACTGCATATTCATTTTATTCTGAATTTTGCAGACACAAATTGTAAGGCATTTGTTTGTGGATAGTAAGATTTGCTACATTCATCAAGTTCATGCATTTGTTAATAATTTTGAGATTAATTTCATCCCATATTGGACAAGCAAACATTTGATCCTCTTTGAAACAGTGCCTATTAATAAAGGTGATACACTATCAAATGACACATAAAATTGACATTTTGTAGTAATTTTCACAATTTAAATTCAGATCAGGAAAAATTAAGTACACCCCTACATTTATCACATCTTAAAATCCATAAAATTAAAATCAGGTGTTCAAGATTGGGTGCCAGTGATTAGAACCTGCTTTGGGATTGCAGGTGAAACCTGTCTTATTTATACCCCTCTCATGTCTAGTTTCTGGTGTTCTCTTTGCTATTGGGGTGTGTGGTGTCATCATACCAAGATCTAAAGCGTTCTGTAAGGCCTTCAGAAAAAAGGCTGTGGATGCCTATGAGTCTGGCACCGATTTAAAAAAAATATTTGAAATACATTATTCCACTGTAAGTAAAATAATCTACAAATGGCACAGATTTCAGATAATGATAAGTCTTTATTGGTCATGTATACATTACAGCAGAGTAAAATTCTTTTCTTAGCATACCCCAGCATGCCAGGAAGTTGGGGTCAGAAATGATACAGCACCCCTGGAGCAGAGAGGGTGGCAGTCGCAGCACCGGGGCTTGAACCTCCGACCTTCCGATCAGTAACCAAGAGCCTGACAGTGCTGAAGCTTGAACCCCTGTTCTTCTACTCAGTAACCCACAGCCTTAACCGCTAAGCCACCACTGCCCCTTCTTTTTTTTAAAATATATAAATGATAACTAGATATAATGATGACTGGCAATTTGTCCAGGACTGGCCATCCCAGCAAATTCAGCCCAAGAGCAGACTGTCTCATGCAAAAACAAGTCTCCAAGAACCCCGAAATTTCATCACAGGATCTGCTATTAGGTTTTGCAACTGTTGGTGTCAAAGTGCATGCTTTTACAATCAGAAAGAGACTGCATAAATTTGACCTGCATGGGAGGTGTGCCAGGAAAAAGTCTTTGCTGTCTAAAAAGAACATTAGAGCAAGACTAAACTTTGCCAATGAGCATCTAGGAAAAGACCAGGCCTTTTGGAATAATGTGCTCTGGACAGACGAATCAAAGATAGAGTTGCTTGGCCACAGTAACAACAGACATGTTTGGCACAGACCAAAGACAGCTTCATTGTTTCAACTACGAATTCTGTACCATATCAAAGAGTGCTTGAAGATAATGTGAGGCCATTTGTCCGAAAGTTGAAGTTGAAACGAAAGGGGACCTTTCAATAGGATAATGATCTGAAGCACACTAGCAAATCTACCAAGGAATGGCTCAAAAAGAAGAAATACAGGGTTATGGAATGGCCTAGTCAAAGCGCATATTTGAATCCCATTGAAATGTTTTAGGGGATTTGAAACGGGCAGTATATGCAAGAAATCCCTCAAACATCTTGTGAATGAAATAATATTGTACAGAAGAATGGTCAAAAATTCCAGCAAGCTGAGGTCAGAGACGGGTGGACAATTATGCAAAGTTATTTCTGCTAAAGGGGGCAATACTAGCTTCTGAGGCCAAGGGTGTAC
This sequence comes from Stegophilus panzeri, assembly GCA_024331685.1. Lineage (NCBI taxonomy): Eukaryota > Metazoa > Chordata > Actinopteri > Siluriformes > Trichomycteridae > Stegophilus > Stegophilus panzeri. The sequence continues at coordinate 3,829,190 of JANDJT010000092.1, read as the reverse complement.
TTACTTTTTCCACAGAAGAATATCACAGCTATTGATATTTCTGTTGAATAAATGATTGAAAAAGTTAATTTTCATTGTGGTTTTGTTGAAGTATATCAACTTTATTAATAGGCAATGTTTCAAAGATGATCAAATGTTTGCTTGTCCAAATATGTCAAATGGGGTGTACTCCCATGGGGTGTACTTACTTTTCACATGACTGGTTATAAATACAATCCTTTTAAATGATGGGGTCTATGACGCCTCTCTGTAATACGTCAGATTAGGGCTGCACAATCCTGGCCAAAAGGATAATCATGATTATTTTGATCAATATTGAGATCACAATTATTTATCACGATTATTCATTGATTTTAGGGACAACATGTTTTTATTACACTTTCACATTTAAATAAACAGACCACTGCTTTCACCTCCATGTGGTGCTACATTCCTACTAATTGTTACATAACAGACTCGAAACCGAAGAAAGTGTAGGTTCAAGTATTTATTCACAACCAAAGTCACTGTACATGAAACGAGAAATGAGGTCTAAACATTAACCTAGAACCGAGGCTTGAAACATGAAACTAGAACAGGACATGGAAACACTGCCGCTTAGCATCTAGATAGCTAGCACATACATGGAGTCTATACATTTATTTCTCGAACTAAGGTCAAACACAAAACAAGGTCTAAACATTACACTGGAATCGTGGCATGAAACGAGAACAGGACATGGAAACTTAACTGTGCTGACAGCTAAACAGTCCATTACCACTTTACCCATTAGCACAATTACCTTCATACACTCATTTATACACTTAATATTGCGCGAAGTGCGCAGCAACACGAGGGGTTTAAATAACGAACGTAATTTACCTTGAACGTAAACAGCTGGTAACAATTAATACACACCCTCGAAAAACAACCAATGACTAAACAAGGAGGAGATAAAACAGAAACAAACGCACGTGTCCATTGTAAACAAAGTCTCCATAGTTCCTAGGTAACTCACGAGCATGTGCTCGCTCTGGTTCGTGCACGCGCGCGCCCTCCGGCTCTCTATGCACGTCGCCGCCGCAGCGCTATCTGCCGGCGAGATCGTGACACTAATGTACAAATCTTTGCATCAAATTACACTGATCCTTAAAATGCATCATGTCGTAGAAGCAAAATATAAATAAAATTGTACCCAAAATATAGGATAAGTAAAAATAAATATGCCATCAACCAGATGAAAATGTACAGTCAAATATAGCAATATGCAACCAAATGAAAACAATTCAGGCCTATGCAGAAAAGGCAATAACTGTTTATAAGAGGAGAGATGCAGCCAAATATCACCCAATAGAGTGGTGCAGGAATGAGGTCATTTTGCACCGGAACCCAGAAGTTAGCATCACACTGGTTCCCTAGACAACAACCCAATAGGATTTTCCCATAGGCTTTTGGATTATTGCAAAAAAATAAGCTCAGTGATCAACAAAAGTTTACAATACTAACACGTTTTGTCCCTCAAGTTAATTTTCACAAATGGACACAACTTTCATGAAGTTTGAAGCCTAAATACAATCGCCAGAAATAAAAACCTAACCGTATGCTATAAATGAACTACACCACGACTTGAACATAACCATCACCAAACTTCCGACAACTTTTCCAAACTTGATATAAAAACATTTTCCATAATACGGATTTACTCTGTTGATGAATCTTCATCCACATTTTTTTGGGAATTGTGCACAGCATACCTGAACCAGTTTATCTGCAAAGTTTTTTTTTCCTGTTTGGCGTGAGGACGTTTAATGTCCCCGACAATGTCTGTAGTCCCATTTAGCAAAACACCTTTTTCAATACACGTAAAAGCTTTAAAAAAAACAAAAACAAAAAACTCACGAGTGAGGTATTACTGATGTATTTTATGTCGTGGAATAAAACTTGAAAATATTTTGAGCTTGTGTTCACGACAGACCTTATCTCAGGCTTTTAACCAAAATCCCATTCAAAAAACCCATTGACTTCGAGACGATGGAACCGAAGGGCTAAAATGCTAACTCGTTTCCGGGTTTTGGCATACAAGATGTTCTCCCTGTGCCACTCTATGGTGACTGGCTGTGAGTTTAGGAAGCACTTGACTTGATATGCAGCAGAGTTTTCTATGCGTGGAGGACGAACTTTAAACATCAATATCACAGTCGATCGTGTTCATGTAATCGTGGGCAGTCAAAATCGTAATCAAGATCAAAATCAAATTTAAGATCAATATTCAATTAATTGTGCAGCCCTAGTCAGATCCAGATACTGGGCCATCAGGCTGAAGAGAAACATGAGAGGATCTGATGAGAGACTGCAGGGAGAAAAGAAGACTGTGTTTTATTAAAGTGTGATGAGCTTTAATATAAAATAGTATAGCTATAAAAAGTTTAAAATGTTATTGGCTTTCCAAATGGTGGGGATTTTGATTAATTACTTTGATTTTGTTCACCCATCTGTCTAGTGACAATTTCTGAAGATTACATCTTTAAATTAGTAGGTGGTGGGACAAATGACTGTCTTTCTTGTTGTGAGCAACTCACTGAATCATCGACTCAAGCGGATTAGTTAAAACACTGAATCCTTCAACAATGAATGCTAACAAGAACAATACACTGGGCACAATATTGGTACAATCATAAGATATCCAACAATAGAACACTACATTTTGGAACACAGTATGTAAAATGCTAATAAAAACAAAGAGGAGTGACTTCCGGCTGAGCGATAGATGGAGTAAGACGCAACTTTCGGGGCTCCTGCAACAACCTTTAATATTATTTTATAGGCACTTTTTTGTGGAGTGCTTTTGGTGTAAGTCGTGTCCAACACTTTATTCTACACTTTTTGATGTCCAAAATGCCAGCAAAATCCAAAGGCGGGAGCGTTTTGTCTGCTCCGCTTCAGCGGCCTGCTCCACACGCTGCATCCTCGTCTCGTGTTGATCCCTCCTCCCCCTGCGAAGGAGTTGTTATGCCCACTGTCTCTCCAGATTTCAAGAGGGAGCTCCTCTCTTCACTCCGATATGAAATGGCGGCTATTTTCAGAACTGAGCTTAAGGCAGCCTTGGGGGAAAACTTGTCCTCTAACAAGGAAGAGGTACAGACCGTAACGTCGGAACTGACAACCAGTATTACGAATATCCAGTCAGATGTGAGCACCTTGAAGAATACTGTGGGGGAAATGGAAACATTACTCTCCACCTGTTGTGACGACATCGCTATGTTACAGGCTAAAGTTGAGCACCTTTCTGCCGAGTTGGGGAGAGTGGAAAATAAATGCGAGGATCTCGAGGCTAGGTGGCGGCGCAACAATCTAAGGATCGTGGGTGTCCCTGAAGACTCGACCAGCTCTTCCACACTGGCAGCTGTTTCCACTTTGCTTAAAGAGGCCTTTAAGCTGGACAAAGAGCCCCTTCTGGACTGCGCTCATCGCACCCTACAGCCGAAGCCCAAACCCGGCGAGCGCCCCCGCCCCATAATCGCCCGACTCCATTATCAT
>JANDJT010000092.1:3542078-3553295 GCA_024331685.1 Stegophilus panzeri | reverse complement strand
CATACAGGAAGTGTCTTGAAGCTGTCATTACAAACAAAGGCTTCTCCACTAAGTATTAAATACATTTCAGTTAGCATAATCAATGTTTTTTTTTCCTGGGTCATTCCTTTTTATTACACATAACTTTATTTATGGACTTTAATTTTTGCATTTCTTTTTCCTCATTGGAAGTATATTTACTGAAAAAAATGTTGACGTGTTCAATACTTATTTCCCCCACTGTCTGTGTGTGTCTGTGTGTGTGTGTGTGTACACTACATGTTCAAGATTGGGTGCCAGTGATCAGAACCTGCTTTGGGAGTGAGGTGGAACCTGTCTTATTTATATATAGATGGTGCTGTTACTATTTTTATTTATCTGCATTTTCCAAAGTCTATTCTAATAAATAAATAAAAACTTTGAAAAATTACACAATGTATTTATAATTGCATTATGTAAAAAAAGTTTTGGGTTTTTTTCAATATTGCTTAGCCCTAACTCAAGGCATGTAAAACTGTCAAACCGTTTTGATTGAAAGGCTCTCATTGTCCCCCAAATGCTCGAGAGTACTGGAGAAGCGTATCTGCTTGGGACCTGTCTCACGATCACCCAGTTCATCCTCTTCTCTCTCCCACGGATTGCTCCAACTTTATATGCACTGCCAACTGGTCTTTCCTTTCCCTCCTCGCTTGCTCACCTACAAATTAAAAATACGATATTTAACATGATTTTCAAGCTCTCTAAAATGCCCTAAATGTAATGATCGGCCAGGAGCCTGTGTATTTCCCTGTGTTTCCCTGTTTTTCCCTTTCCCATGTTTTCAGTGTTTCCTCTCCCTCGTACTTCTGTTCTTCAGCCACTCATTGCCAGATTGTTCCAGCTTCCAGTGCGATACACTTCTGGCTCTATTTGTGTTTACTTTCTGTGTTATTGTTTAGCGTTTTCCCTTGTTATGTTATCCTGTGCTCACTGTGTGTTTTTCCTCATGTTCCCAGTACACTGTTCACGCTGCCTGTCTGCTCACTTCTTGTTCAGCCCCGCTCAGCCTCATTCTTCCTCCACCGTGGCACATCTGCTGAACATCCGACCCTCATGCTGCGGATCCGAGTTCGCATGCAAACCTCGACCACCCTATTTCAACTCACCTTTCTAACACTCCCTCACGTCCTTTAATAAAACCTGTTTAATCCTGAACCTCTGTGTCTGTGTTCTGCATCTGGGTTCCCTCATCCCTTCTCCATAACAGAACAATCTGGCCACCATGGATCCAGCAGAACCATCCCCCCAACCCCCCATTCTGCTCTGTCCCACCATGGTGCTCTCCTTGGCCAGCAAGAGCAACAGCTTTGCGCACTCACCGAGAGCCACCAAGCCATGGTGCACCAGATCAGGCTCCTCACTGAGCAACTCAACCAACACCCTCTGGCCCATTGCCCAGTCAGACTACCACTCTGACCCTCCCTGCTCCCTCTCCCAGTCCACCCTGGTGTGAGGCACATGTTCCAGACCCAGAAACTTATGCAGGTGGCCTAAGGAGGTACAAGTCCTTCTTACTCCAGTGTTCCCCTGTATTCGCCTAGTGTCCCATTACTTATGCCACAGAAGAGGTCAAGGTAGCCTACATCATGGGACTTCAAAGGGGAGACATCCTAGCCTGGGCCACCACTGTTTGGGATAGGCAGCCAGCTCTGTGGTCGTCCATCTCCTCCTTCACTGCCGAACTGCGGAGAGTTTTCAACCATCCCATCCAAGGGAAGGAGGCTGCCAAATGCCTGCTCTCCCTCCACCAAGGACCCCGCAGTGTGGCAGACTACTCTCTGGAGATCCGCATCCTGGCTGCTGAGTCTGGATAGAACAAGGAGGCAATCCAGGGTGTGATCTTGAGTGGCCTCAACATGTGAAGGACGTCTTGCCATCAGGCTGGATAACCACATGCGGGAACAGTGCAGGGAGAGAGCCAGCTGCTCCTATGCCTCCTTAGTGCCTCATAGAACCCTCCACTCATCTGCCAACCCTGCTCCTGAGCCTCAGCCCAACTCCCGAGTTCCTGCCCACTCCCCTTGGCCCAGAGAAGAACCCATGTAGCTAGGCCGGGCCCGGCTCACCTCGCTGCGCATGACCAAATATTCAAGGCAGGCGAATGTATCTACTGTGGGACGCTGGGACCTTAATGGCAACCTGCCCTCTCTGGCAAAAAGGGGAGGCTCACCAGTAAAGGGGGGCTACTGGTGAGCCAGATATCCAGTTCATCTATCCCCCTACTCGCCTTCAAAACCAAGCCAGCCTGTGTCAAAACCAGCTAACTGTACCCCTGCTCGCTCTGGTCAACTCTGGTGCAGATGAAAATTTCCTGAATACTGAGCTGGCCACTCAGGCGGGGGTCCCAGTCAAACAACTGGATTCCCCCTTCAAAGTAAATGCCCTAGATGGTAGATTACTGGTCCGCATTACCCATCGCACAGCCCAGCTGCTCCTGGTTCTTTCCAGCAATCACTGGCAGCAGATCCAGCTTAATCTGATTTCCTCCCCATGTACGCCGCTGGTGTTGGGGCACTCCTGGCTACAGAAGCATAATCCCCAGATAGATTGGTCAGCCAAGAAAATCACCAATTGAAGCACCTTCAGCCCTTCCTCCCACTGAAGACCCTGATTCCCCATCGGCCTTAACCCCACCCGACCTTTCAGCCATGCCTGTGGAGTACCATGATCTTGGAGAGGCCTTCAGAAAGGACTGGGCCCTCTCCTTGCCGCCTTATCAGCCTTATGATTGTGCTACCCACCTGCTCCCTGGGGCCATCCTACCATCTTGCTGGCTATAGAACCTGTTCCGCCTTATGAGGGAGGTCAAGGAGAAATATATCAATGACCCCCTTGCTGCTGGGATCATCCGAACTTCTTCCTTGCATTGACTACTGGGGTTTGAACAGTATCACTATTAAAAACATGTACTCTCTGCCCCTCCTTAATTCTGCCTTTGAACCCTTGCACAGGCTCACCATTTTCACTAAGCTGGACCTGCGGAATCCATACCATCTGGTTAGGATCAAAGAAGGGGACAAATAAAAGATCACCTTCAACACCCCCCTGGGCCACTTCAAATTCTTGGTCATGCCATTCAGCCTCACCAACACCCCAGTGGTGTTCCAAGCCCAGGTCAATGACATACTCCGTGACATCCTGAACCACTTCCTCTTCATGTACCTTGACAACATCCTGATTTTCTCCAGAACTCCCACCAAGCATACCTGCCATTTTCGTCAAGTCCTACAGCGACCCCTAGAGAACTGCCTGTTTGCTAAAGTGGAGCAATGTGAGTTTCATGTCCCCACAGTCACCTTTCTGGGGTACATCATCGAGAAAGGATGAATCAAGGTCAACCCGGAGAAGTCCTGGGCCATCGTCAAGTGGCCCAGGCCAACCACCCTGGGTCCATACAAAAGAAGTGGAGGTGGAGATGAGCCTAGTGAGGGGTGTCACTTAGCTCCAGTGTTTCCTAGGGTTCACCAATGTTTACCGCCACTTTATCAGGGACTACATTTGGGTAGCGGCACCCCTCACTAGGCTCACCTCCACTTCCTTTGTATGGACCCCTGAGGCAGAGGCTGCCTTCAACACGCTCAAGTGGTTGTTCACCTTTGCACCGTGCTCATCCAACCTGATCCCTCATGGCAATTAATTGTGGAGGTGGATGCCTCCAATTTGGGTGTGGGTGCAGTGATCTCCCAGTGTTTGGCTCCAGACCAGGAACTGCACCCATGCACCTTCTTTTCCCATTACCTCTCTAGCAACTACGATGTGGGGAATTGTGAATTGCTTGCCATGAAGATAGCCCCTGAAGAGTGGAGACACTGGCTTGAGGGGGCTGAGCAACCTTTGTCATCTGGGCTGATCATAAAAACCTGGCTTATATCCATAAGACCAAACTGCTCTTCAGATGGTTTAACTTCACTATTAGTTATCACCTGGGCTCTAAGAATGCTAAACCTGATGCCCTCTCCTGCCAGTTCGCCCCAGAAGAAGATGCCTCATGCCCCAACACCATCCTCCCTACAGCCCACATGGTGGGGGTAATCACATGGGAGATTGATTCTATGGTTCGGAGAGCCCAATGCACCCAACCTGGTCGCTTGTTCGTCCCTGACTAAGTGTATTCCCAGGTCCTCCAGTGGGCTCACTGTTCCCAATTTGCTGCCACCCTGGCTCCAATTGCACCTTGGGCCTCTTGAAGTGACATTTCTGGTGGCTGACGATGGATGCTGACACCCAGGCCTTTGTCGCTGCTTGCACCCTATGCACCCAAAATTAGGCCTCTCACCACTGGCTGGCCCAGTCTTCTGTGACCCCTGCCTGTTCCCAGCCACCCCTGGTCACAGATTGCCTTGGATTTTGTCACCAGTTTACCCCCCTCCCAAAGTAACACTGTCATCCTGACCATAGTTGACCGATTTTTCAAGGCTGTACACTTCGTGGCCCTTCCCAAGCTCCCCACTGCCCGTGAAACCGCCCACATGATTGTCAGCTACGTCTGTCGGCTGGACGGCATCCCCCAGGACGTTGTTTCTGACCACAGCTCACAGTTCATTTCCCAAGTGTGCAAGGAATTCTGTAATGCTCTCAGGGCCTCAGTGAGTTTGTCCTCTGGGTTTCACCCCCAGACCAATGGTCAGGTGGAGCAGTCCAATCAGGAGTTGGAAGCTGTGCTGTGGGGTGTCACAGCTGATAACCCCTTCAGCTGGAGCTACCAGTTACCCTGGGTTGAGTATGCCCACAACTCCCTGACCAGCACCACCACCAGCAGGTCCCTCTTTGAGTGTTCCCTGGGTTATCAGCCTCCCTTATTCCAACTCCAGGAGAACAACATTACGGTCCCCTCTGTACAAACCCACCTCCGCCATTGCTGCAAGGTATGGAGAGAGTCCCATTCTGCCCTGCTCCACTCCACCAAGCGCAATCGTCACCTGGCTGATCGCCGTCTGCTTCCCACACCCAACTACCAGGCAGGTCAAAATGTGTGGCTTTCTGCTAAGGACATGCCACTGAAGACGGAAGCCAAGAAACTCTCACCCCAGTACCTAGGCCCATTCACCATCAAGAGCATTATCAATCCTACCGTAGCTCCCCAGGTCCCTTCACATCCACCCTACCTTTCATGGCTCCCAGCTCAAGCCTGTTCATGTCAGCCCCCTGACGTTCTGCTGGTGTGCTCACTCTCGGCTCACTTCCTACTACACCCAGCCTCACCTTGCCTCCCTCTTGGCTCACGCTCAGCCTCGCTCTCCCTCCCCCGTGGTGCATCAGTTGAGCATCTGACCCTGACCACCCTATTTCAACTCACCCTTCTCACACTCCCTCACATACGTTAATAAAACCTGTTTAATCCTGAACCCCTGTGTCTGTGTTCTTTATTTTGGTCCCCTCATCCCTGTATTCTCCATAACAGAAAATATTTTCAAATTGGTGTTTTCATGGTTTATGCATGGCAATGTGAATATCAGGATTAGCTTATGTCAGTAACAGTGTGTGTTCATTGGGTTTATCCACTCACCATACTGGTTTCTGTCAGATTGTTGCTACTAGAGTCAGTTACCTCGACAGGAAAGGTCTGGTCAGACATCACTTTCCCTACAACCCTCCCACCTTCATTTGAAGTGTGTTTTTCAACAGCCAAGTTGAAAACAGTGCCTCTGAGTTTATCAGAATGGCTTAATAAATAAAATAAATTATTTTTAAATTAGACACAATATAACTTAATGTCTCTGTGTGGGAAACATTGCTAGTAGTTTTGTATACTTACATTAATAAGTCCATGAATCAATTTTTTTCTTATATTAATGCTGAAACAGTACAACTTTCTATAGGTTACACTATAAACACATTTACCCATAACCTGCTTTAAACTGTAGACTAACTGTGGGAACTTCTGTCTTGCCTGATTGCCTTCAATCTTATTGCTTGACCTGTCTAAAATAAACAATAGAAATGGAAATACATACAGTAAATAGCAAATACATATGGTTACAAATTAAGACCCACAGCCAGGGACCAGTAGCAGTTACTGGTAAATGAGGTTTAAATTCTGTCTTTTTGTTAGTAGTTCATTATAATTATGTATTTTTTTTTATTTTGTAGATAATACACCAACACTTCTACTGGTTCCCAAGCAAGTGGGGAATGAAGCATGTAAGTAAATAATTATTTATTTTAATTTTACATCAAAAAGGGGTAAAGGTGCAACTGTGTTTAACATCCATTATATGTTCATTGCAGGAGAGTGAAGAAACCGTCTCAGGTGGCTGTTCATTGGAAGAAGTACCTGTTACTGAAATTAATGTGCAGAATTTATCGTTAAAGTCAGGCAACAACATAGATTAGACGTGTACACAATTAGTGTTTAAATATTTTAAATTGCATGTACTCATGTAACTGTAGTAGTTCTCTGAGTAAGACTGCAATAACAGTTGCAGGAGTCCATATCAACAGAGAGGCTTGCATCTGCTGCTGCTGAGTCTGCACAGAAAAGTGGTACAGAGGTGAGGAAAATATTAGACAGATTATTTCTTCCTTTAATTCTTGAGTAAACTTATTCATTTCTTCACAAAAGGCACCATATGACATCCATTCCCTATATAAAAGGAGTCTTCTGACAAAAATGTAATATATGGAACTTAAAAAGCAAAAAAAAAATCCTGCAAGAGATTGAAATGAATAACATAAGGGGGGAAAAATTTAACTGAAGATAGAGTTGCATCAGAGAGAACCTGCAACATTTAAAAATGCTAACGGAATCCAAACGGAAAGGGTATCATGAAAAGCTGATCTGTTGCTGTCGTTCCCTGACTGGGGAGGACCAAGAAAAGTGTTTCAGCATGGATATGGTGTATAAAGAGGCAAAGAAGTTTATTTGCAAGTCATCTGTGCTCCTGACTTCGATAGAAAACTGATGTTGGGCCTCAACCCTGAGCCCCACTACCAGGTGTTCGCTGGGTATCGCTAAATAAATGTAATATCCTGATTTAACAAAGATATCAGGTTCTTGGTTTAATACCTGGGCATGACAGGAGCTGTACAAACCACAGTGGCAGTTCTAGGCCATTTTAAACAGGGGAGCAGGCTGGAAGCAGGTCCTCTGTCATTTTCTAGACAAGAGACTAAAATATATTTATATTAACAACAAAGATAATTGAGCATTAAATAGATAAAAGAGTTTTACAAGCCTATTAGGCCTACAGTATATCTGTATCAGTAACTTCCAAACCATACAGAATCATGTTAAGATGAAATTCACAAATCGTAAACTGTATAACATACAATACACTATGCCACAGACTTCATATGCCTGTATAATAATAAAAATAATAATAATGATAATAATAATAATAATGATTATTATTATTATTATTATTATTATTATTATTATTATTATTTAGACATTGATCGCTTCAGTTTAGGGGAATATTTGAACAAAAACATTTTTGGCATCATAAGGATGAAACTCAAAGCCCCAAACATATCAGCTGTTGACATTCTGGTGTATGAAATCATGCCCAACACTTATGCACCCACTTAAAATATTATATATATATATATATCCCTGTCCTAATGAATTGAGATGTTACTGAGATGTCAATTCCTAATGAATTGAGATGTATCTGACCCCACACCATATTACAACCAACCTCACTCATGGGGTCACTGTAATAGTTTGTTACTTTAATTTAATCGTATATGTAATTTGATATTAATATGAAAATGGTAATTGTTTATTATGGTAATAAAAAAAATGTGTTTATTGTGAGAAACTGTTTATTAAGATTTACAAAAAATGTGACAATTGTTACAGTTGACCAGTGGCAGCTCATCCACAGGGGCAGGTGGAGCAGAGCCCCACCATTTATTATGGTCATTCAACAAATGATCATTATACAGTCCTCACTCACAATTTCATACATTCCAAATTATGTTGAAATACTAATGACCTCTTTTGAGTGATCAGCGATTTAAAACAGTGTCACTATTTGACAGATGTAAGCTGATGTTCCACTGATTTGCTATCCTTCCAAGATTTGTGCAATCACTGCCCCATTTAGCTTCCAGAGTTATTAAGCACCTAGTGGTCAGAAATGGGAACTGCACCAATCGCTAATAGAGGTCCAGAGAGTATCCCTGCCCCACGCTGCCCCTTTTCAGTGGAGGAGGAACAGGTGATAGAACAGTTAATGAAACTGTTGCCAGATTGGGCTTGTTTAAAAAAATATTCAACAGATGCCAATATCTTGTTTTATAGCAAATAATTTCTATTGTAAAATATATTGCAAAGACTGGGAGAGGGAAATGGGGACTATGGGGTAATGACCGCACATTCGAATTATGAGGGGCACAAGTATTTCACATGCTGGGAAACACAGAGAAAAAGAATAAATTGTCTCCATTTTCCAGAGCATGTGAGTGAAGCGAATATTCCACTCTATGTGTGTGCTCTCCGCTCAGTCACTCAGGGCCCAAGCGAACACTACACTCATGTACCGCTCACGGTAAAAAAAAACAAAAAACAATGTTTGCTCAAATCCCACTCCAACATGAAATCTCTCTGTAGTATACTTGTTTCTGTTTGCAATACATTGCTTGAATGCCTCAATAGCAGTATTAGAGATAATAATTATGATATTTGTGGGTGACATTCTGTTACAGGCTGTGCCTTTTATTAACTGTTAATGTTTATTTCACAGTTTCTCAAACCAGCATATCACAAAGTTTATTCTGGTTTGAGCAAGCCACGCTGAGCCGTCTGAGCCAGCGGAGCGTAATCTTAAGAAAGGCGCTCCCTGCTCTGCTCCCTCACATTCTCTGCCATTTTCCAAGTTCCAGTTTTTTTGGGACTAGATTCAGATCTTTTCTGTGGTTTTTTGTAGTAGGCATGGAAACCTGTCAACCCCGGTTAATGGTATTAACTCAAACATGGGTAAACAAAGGTACGCCTAAAACTGCTTAAAACAAGCTGGCAGACTTCCCAGGTGACTGTATGTTATCGAATCTCAACTGTACATTATGGGGTTGATCTAAAAATTCACTAGATAGTAGCCTATAGCATAATTCAATTATGATAGCATTTCAACTTTATTTTGTTATTGTTACACCGAAATCTATGATTATAAGCTGCAGCTGTTTGATTTAATATTAGGCTATATATGATCTGATAATAACGTGAAATAGCAATAGTTTTTTAATGTTTTTTAATAGTTTTTTAAATAGTTTTTTAATGAGAAAAAGACAGAGACAGACACGTGTTACAACTAACCCCGCTCTCCTCTGTGTGTTACTTCACAACTGATCTCTCCTGTAGGAAATCAGATGCCTGAATCACTCAGTACACAGTAATACTATAGAGGTTAAATATAGCTCTCAAATCTCTCTCTCTCTCTCTCTCTCTCTCTCTCTCTCTCTGCCTGTTTATCTGTCTGTCTGTTCCTCACAAACATATAGGGACAGACGCCCTTCCACAACCAGCTATTCACAAAGCATGCGGGGGTAAAAACGCTCAGGCAGACACTAGCCAGTGGTTGAATATATATTTCACAGGTAGTTAAACCAGGTAACCACAGAAAACCTTAGGATTTGATTAAAGATGACAGTTACTTACTCGAGTAAAGTGGCCAACGCCACCTTCTTGGGTTTCCACCGACTGTTACTGAGGTGGAGAGGCAGCATTTACAAACTGCTCTACCGTGAATTTCTCGTTTTTATTCTTCTTTACTCCATCTTTAGCTTCATCTACAGGTAATATACAGCATCTACCTGATCTCCTCCAAGACCATAAAACATCATTTTAACAGTGTGTTTAATATTTTCAATCTTTTTCCACCATTGGCGTTGTTCTTAAACATTAGACTCTTTTTACATGTCATTACTTTCAACAGTTTATTACTGGAATTTGTTTTAATTGCTGTAAATAACAGTATTTACAGGAAATATATATATTTTTTTAAACATGGAAATACTTCAATAGCTAAATGTCTAACAATTAATTATTATTTTGCTCTCCCAGCTAATGAATGAATGAATGAATGACCCTCAGATGCATACATACATATGCATGTCTATTGTATCCTAATAGCATATCTCGCTCACCTTTAGATGGGTGCTTACAGATCCTCAGAAGCGTTTCTTTGAAAAATTGTCCATATACTGTGATCGATATGCTGAACAGATCCCTGTCACATTTGTGCTTGGTAAGTTTTTACTCTTTTACTCCCAAGCTGTAATCTCTGCTTGTACTGTATAGACATGCTGAATGAATTTCATGAATCTTTGGAGCAATTAGACAAACAGAACAGATATGTTTGTACAGTTTTACTAAACCTGATTAGTAACTCATATTCTTATGAAAAATGATGCTGAGAGTGTGTGGAACGACCAGACATGGCATGTAACCATGCAAGCATAAAAGTAAGAACATTGTTTACAGCTTTCAGTAGTTTATCAACGTTAAATGGTTGTCTTTTATTTGTACGTGATATATTTGCTCTATATTAAGTTGACAACTCTTTTTTAGCATATCACTGGTATCCCAGTATATATAATAATAATAATTACTCTCCTCAAGACAGTGTACCATCACGCTTTTCACCACACCCCTAGTTGGTGCATTTGGTCTGTTGACTGCTTTTGGGTGCGTGTTGAATATGATTATTTACTGAATGTTATTTTGATCGCTGACTGATTATATTCACTGTTCATTGCCTGAGAATTAGTAAACAGACTAATTGCATTTATGCTGAGAACTAATTGAAGTAACTGGTTTAAAATTCAACATTTATAGTTATGTTTATTGTTGTTGAATATCTGCAAAAAAAAGTTAGTGCCTGTTATCACTTACATTATTGCAGCTATAAATTTGTCAGTCCCTCATGACAGATCAGATCATTTTTCTCTTGAAATTGATAGGCAAGAAACTGGAAAGTACAAAGTCCTCTGTCCTGAAGACTCCCATAGTGGAAAATCTGTCACGGTGACAGTGGAGACTCTTTCCATAATTGTTAAATAAACATCTCCTTACAAAAAAGTGTCATCATTTAAATGATTACTGTATATACTCTGCAAAAAAAAGAAATGTCCTCCTCACATTCAACTTTTATTTCCAGCAATTTTTTTAACGTGTAAATAATTGTATTAACATAAAAAGATTCAACAACTGAGACATAAACTGAACAAGTTTCACAGACATTTGACGAACAGAAATGG
>JANDJT010000092.1:3498808-3513808 GCA_024331685.1 Stegophilus panzeri | reverse complement strand
CTTGTTTTATTTGGAAAGAAGTCTTGTACAATGTCAGTAATTATCGTTATTGTGTGCCAAGTCGTGTTGACTGCTAGCAAGGCCATGTTTCAAAGTAGTTCAGTGGGAGTCAGATTTATACAAGTTCCTTTTTTGGGGATTTTTTTGGGGGGGATTTAGCAGATGCCCTTATCCAGAGCACTCGAGGGTTAAGTGCCTAGGAGTGGCAGCTTGGCAGTGCTGGGATTTGAACTAACAACCTTTCGAGCAGTAGTCCCCCATAAGTTAGGACAGCAGCTGATGTGTTTGATCAGTATGAGAAGAAACCAGTGTGGTATTGGGATTGTTCAGCATGAGATCTTATAGTTGAACACAAGACAATCAAAGGGCAGCAAGAGCTTATCTGAAAAAGGGAAACCCATGCGTGACTGAGCTGTGTGGCTGTATCAATGTCCAAAAGAACATCACTGCAGTTTCTCTTTGATATCATCATTTCTCCTCTGCCCTACAGGACTTGGCAATCTGATGCCATGGCGCAGTATCTCATGGGTGATCCGCTATTAACGTGTTATCTGGTCACTTAGGCAGCCTAGATAGTCGACAGGTTTTCATACAAACATGTACCAAGTGTTCATTATGGTTTGGAAGATATTGTCCTGTGAAATGTGATTTCAGTGACTTTGATGGTGGCATGGTTGTTGGTTTCAAACAGGTTGGTTTGAGTTTTTCAGAAGCTGTTGATCTACTGGGATTTTTCACACACACACACCTCTGGAGTTTTCACAGAATGGTGCGAAAAACAAAAAACATCCAATGAGCGGCAGTTCTGTGGGCAGAAACACTGTTGATAGGTCAGAAGAGAATGGACAGACTGGTTTAAGTTGACAGGAAGGATATAGTAACTCAAATAACCACTCTTTACACCCATGGTGAGCAGAAAAGCATCTCAGAATGTACAACATGCCAACAACAGTAAAAGACCGTTACGGGTTCAATCCTACCAGCCAAGAACAGGAACCTGAGGCTACAGTGTGCACAGACTCACACAAACTGTAGTTTCAGTGAAGCTGTACACACTGGTTGGTGAGTGTATGCTTAAATATACAACAACAACACAGTAAGGAGAACACCACAGACAACTATGAAGGCATATCAACTTCAACTGTAGCTGCATACATTGGTTAGTTATTATTACATTATGGCTTGAAGATCTGTGGGACCTGTACTTATTTATCTGTAAGCTATACATGACTTAAAATTTTTTAAAACTATTCAAGTGAAAATGGCACACACCAGAAATGGAAAAGTGATCCTCAGGAGTTTGTCACAATACAACTGCTTCTCCCTTGACTTGCTTTGAAGCCAGTCCTGAAAACAACAATGAAACAGCTAACCGTTTCAGCTCTCACAGTATGTGTGGTATGTAACCCAAGAAGTAACCCTAACAAAATGGCAGAATGATCCCATAGCACCTTCTAAAGATCCTTGCTCTTATTCAGGACATGAGTCCAGTTTGGCTCAGCCCCAGATACTCAGCAGAAACACTGGAGTATCTGATACCCATTCTACACGCAAGTTGGCCACAAGCTTAAAAAAACAAACAAATTTATAAGTTGCTATTTGATTGTGTCTTTGTATATCTGTGTATACAAATACACTATATGGCCAAAAGAATGTGGACACCTGACCGTCACACCTATATGTGGTTCTTCCTCAAAGTTTGAATCACACAGTTTTATAGAATGTATTTGTGTGCTGCAGCATTATAATTTCCCTTCACTGGAACTAAGAGACCCAAACATGTTCCAGCATGACAATGTCCCTGTGCACAAAGCGAGCTCCATGAAGACATGGTGCATCAAATTTGGTGAGGAAGAACTCCAGTGTCCTGCACAGAGCCCTGAACTCAACCCCACTGAACACCTTTGGGATGAACTGGAACACTGACTGCACCCCAGACCTCCTCAACTAGTACTTGACCCCACTAATACTCTTGTAGCTGAATGAACACAAGTCAAAATCTAGTGGAAAGCCTTCCCAGCAGAGTGGAAGTTATTATTATAACAACAAAGGGGGAATAAATCTGGATAAATCTCTGAACACTGTGACACAACATCCCATCTTTAAAGTATTGTTTTCAGCAGTTAATGGTGAGTTACTGGGATAGCAGAAATATCATATGCCTACTTGTGGCAGTGGTTCCACTAAAGGTCTGTGGTTGGTTGTTGCAAAGTCAGTCTAACGCCTCTTCCTGTATAAGCAGGGGTTTTAAACCATGTTTTATGATAAATGTACCAAACGCCCTTGCGACAGCTAGAAGTCAGGCTTGTCGCACTAATTTGGCTCTGCCCATGAGATTTGTTTGGGCTGAAATGTGTCACCGTGACTTCCATCGAAAGGAATGTGTGCAAGATTGAAGGAGCTCGTAGCTTGCCCAGCTCCATGACAAACCTCACACTGTTCCTGGATTCAGAGTATCTCTCAGCTTTCTTTCACCCCTAGGACAGACAAACACAAAATGCAAAGGGAAGGACAGTGGGAGTTGTATGAGTTTGGAGATCCCAGGAAATGGCTGTCTCCAAAAAGCAAATCACCGTGTAGGAGTTTATCTAAGCAACAGAAGGACTGACCTCACGGGGACATAAATGTAAGGAAAACATTCGTGACTTCTAGGGACCCAGAAAGTAGCGTGGTGGTTTGGAGAGCTGTTGGGTAACTTGCTTACATTATTGGTGGTAGCTACATCCTATTCTGCTTTTAGGAGAGTAACGTCTAAACACCACAGTGGTGAAAGCCCATGCCATACACATCAAATGCAAAGCTAAGTAACTACGGGCTTAAGGCAGGGTATATTTAACCTTATTGCAGACCACGAAGGCAGCCAAGGGCGTGAGCAGGAGTAATCAATCCCAAAAATAACATATCCCCTATTTTCCTTACTTTGAAAACATGAGTTGGCAGAAGACTGGGAATTTTAACGAAATGATTTAAGGCACATAATTCATAAAAAAATAAATAAATAAATAAATAAATAAATAAAGAAGCAATTTTATATAACAAAGAAACAAACATGGCTTGTGTTTCAAAAAAAAAAAAAAAAAAAAGAAAAGAAAGAAAAGAACAGAGAACAACATTAATAAGAGCTCTATTGTCAAACAAACAAGAGGAGCTTAAGCCATTCAATACTTCCACAAGCAATAACCTCTAAATATATCCACAACTCACCTTCCTTGTGGTCATGTTATATTCAGAATAAATCGAGAGAGAGAGAGAGCACGAGAGAGAGAGAGAGAGAGAGTGAAAGGTGAGATGGCTACGGAGGGCAGGCTACACAGAGAAGAAAACGAGCCCATGTAACCAGTGAATAAGAGAGTGTGTGTGTCTAAAGGTTCATTCTCATGAAGGCAAAGGGCAAAGCCAGGCTCAGGTTGCAGCATCCTACCCAATGTTGTGTAAAGGTGCAGTGGCTACCTCGGACATGTGCATAGCTTTCCCAGATATCCATATTAAATAAATAAAGCAGTATGTCAGTATTATAGATCGCTTCATTACAGTTACACGACTGATGTTCAAATCTTTTAAAATCATGGACGTCACATGCTTCGAGTGTAAGCAGTGTCTTTACGCTGGGAAAACTGACTGGCCTCCATTTGAATAAAGAGCAAGACTATTTATTTATAACGCTGAACTCGACTCGAGGTAACTAGTCATTCCCGAACAGAAAACGTCCCCTCAGTTCAGAATTCCTACTCCTAGCCTCGGGACGGTCTCGTCAACTCCTCCAAGTTGAGAAAGTGTCGTCAAATCAACATGGTCGCTCACAGCATGAACACTGAACACAGCAGCACGTCTTACCTTTAAATCATTTATACTGTATGTGCATGTATTAGCTTTAGATCAATCAGCATACAGACACATTGTTTTGTTTAATCTTTAGTTCACTGGTTGGAGGAGGAAAATACACTCATCACAGTTCGCTGGCTAGATTGCTACTAAGGAGAGACAGACATGGAGGCATCGGAGGTGTTTCCCCTACATTGTAGCGTGAACACACGGAGGTTGTGAATGAAGTACAAGACTGTGACGGAGTGTTTTCTCTGTCGAAGAAGAAGAAGAATTCAGTTGTAGGTTAGGCCTGATCTAGTATAAGAAAGGCGGTCAGTGTTAACCCCCTGCTCTATTTAGCATTTTTACCACAAAGTACCTGGTATGAAGTTTCACATTATATACATCGGCTTGAGCAATACGAAGAACATGAACATGGAGAACAGAGGAAGAGAGAGTGAGTGAGTGAGTGTGTGTGTGTGTGTGTGTGTGTGTGTGTGTGTAGGGTCTGAAGGACACCAGTGAGGTGCAGTATCTCCCAGAAGCCGTGGGCTGAAGGAGAACAGGCAAGGCTGTGTCCACCCAGCCCACAAGGAGCAAGAGAGGAAAAGACAGACAGCCCTGTGATGAGAGGCCCGGCCTTCGGCCTTGCCCAAACACGCAGCATGAAGTAGGCTTTTAATACGGGTGTGTGTCAGCAGCATGTTCTATTCACCTCCATCACACACACACACACACACTCACACACACAGTATTTAATCCCTATCTGTATAAGGATTCATTAACGCCTTGTTGCAGGATTAATGTTACTATTAAGATTAACTCTACAGTTAAAACGATTTTGTCTTTCGGGTAGAAGATAGAGTTTGTGTAAACCAAAAGCATTATATATTACGTTGAGCTTATTTTAGGCTGAGACTTTAACTTTGACACAGATCGTTTTAGTCACAAAAACGATCGAAAGATCATCAAGTGGGTCGTCACATTCTGACATTACTTCAATGTCACTGATGTGCAAACATGTGTTTTCTCTCTCTCTCTTTTTTTTTTTTTTTAAAAAAAAATATATAAACACTGGAAAATCAAATAAAACACCCACTGGGGTTGTTTTTCAGTTTTCCACTTGCGTAATGCAACAGATTCGGGAAAGCACCAGATGGTCGTCCGTTATTTATAAGGTTTTATAACTTTTGTGAATAAGTGAATAAAGTCTGCGTGATCAGTTTTTCTTGTTTGGTGCAATCCGTGCTACCTGGACATGGCTGCATGAGTGCTGATTTTGTTTCATGTGTATTTTTATACCATGCCAGCTGTGTGGCTTATTACAAAGCTACAATTTCACCGAGACACTATGCCCATTCTGTCCTCTCTCTCTCTCTCTCTCTCTCTCTCTCTCTCTCACACAGTCACTTCCAGTCTTTCTAAATCTGTTCAGTACTGTGGAAGACTTGAGGCCTTCCCCCTTTCTTTTAGAATTTTAACATCTGGCACAAAGGGCCACATCTGTGGTTGTCAGGATGCCATTTTAAAACGCTTCCCGTTCTGTCGTCTGAAGAATTCCTGCATACACCAAAAATCAGATGTTAAACCATACTGTCGTGAAAAAAAAAAATCATATCATGATATCATTCAACGATTCTACGACACGCGTATCGTACGCATCATGATATACAGGTTTACTGTGTTACAAAAGTGAAAAATGAATAATCAAAAAATATTTAAACACTGAAACGAAAAAAATAAATAAATAAATAAATAAATAAAAAATGCATTAAATCAGCTGTTTCCAGTGTGTTTTAATGATTTAAACAACAGAAAAGTTGTGTCGTGACAATTTATCCCGTTATCGATATTATAACATCATATGGACTTGGAAACAGTTCAGAACATATGTTCTGTTCAGGAAGAATAGGTTCAGATAAATGCTGTCTAATAAACACGGGTTGTCACGTTCCAAAATTTTTCATGCATGAACTGTGGTATGAAAGTGTAATATTGGTACACTACTGTTTACAATTTGCTGCCCTTAAACCCAGAGTAAGAGGCTGACAAGTATGGATAAAGCATGGATAAAATCACTCTTATGATGATTCTGGTGGAGTCAAAATGGTTACAAGACATGCAAGGGTCATAATTTAAATAAACAGACACTAAACCACTGGCAGGGGTGTTGAACTGATTCTGAGAAACCTCTGCTCAGTAACCGGCACCACCGAACAGAACTTAGATATCATAATGCCCCGGGGTCGAAATATTTAAAGCTGGAACGTGGCCCGTCTCTTCAGGTCCTGTGTTCTCCTGGATGCTCTGGAAAAACTAGAAGAAATGTATCTAAGCTCCTAGAATAATTCCTATTTCGTGATCCAGTGTGTATCCAGAGGTTCTACTGAAAGGGTCTTGTTTTTCTAAGCTGTGTCCTTTATTACATTATCCTCACAGCTGACGCACTCGGCATGGCTTCGGCATTGAGTCATGGGAGAATTCGGCAGCACGGTACAGCCGGCGTCCAGACAGGACGGAACGGATCGGAGAGAGCAGCAGAAGTCGGCGTGCCGATCTCGCGTCTCTTCTACAAAACTTACTGTCGGTACAAAAGAAATCCTAAGCACACGTTCGGTTTTACTTCACGCGTGTAAAATCCATGCGTAGATGCTGGCGACAGTCTGAATGAGTGTGATATTAAAGGCGAAGAGTGACGGAGTCCTTTAACAGTGACCGAGTACATACTTAGATGATACCTCCTTAATGGCACTTCACAATAAACTCACGCTGACCTCACGCGTTGGGTTTTAAACGCTGGTTACGTATGGAGCTACAGTTCTATGAACACTAGATAAGTGAGGATTATCTGGAAACCTTGAACACAAAGAAGCAGTGTAACTATAGAATGTAATATTTTCTATTTATTATATTAATGCTGTTAATACTGTCATATGGTCACCTGGGTCGGTATCGGTTCCGAATAATAATAATAATAATAACAATAATAATAATAATAATAGCAGCAACAACAACTTTATTTTGTATAGTGCTTTTAAAAGTCGCTCTCTCAAAGCGCTTTACAACAAAATGATGGAATGACAGGGAACTTTCACGGGTCTCCAGAGTTACATCAAGATAACTACTAGCAACTAACAATTATTTTGATAATCTATTACTCTATCAAATATTCAATTAATCGACTATTTAGTAGAAGGCTATTATTTAAATATGATATAAATCTACACTAAATACCCCAAAACATTTATTTAAACGTATTGCTTAGCAGGATTTCCATCAACTCATACAAAATCACTAACTATAATACAATATTCTCGCTGTTTATCAGCCAATCTGCCCGATATATTAAGAATAATATCATCAGGAGCTTATCTCCACCAAATGATACTCCCAAATTATTAAAGTATTACATAAACAATTTTTTGGGAAAAAAAAAAAAAAAAATACTCGAATATGCAGAATGAGGTCACAGCTAGTTTTCAGCTGAAGAAAGACCTGCCAAGTGAGTGTAAAAGAAAAAAAAAGAAGAAGAAAAAAAAAAAAAAAAAAAAACGCAACGAGGGGTTACCGGAGAAAACTCTGCTTCACCCCCCAAGAAGAAAGGAGACAGATGGAGCTTTGGAGAACAGGTTACCTGTAGCTCCGACCATAAATCACAAGCTGTTAATGTAGCTAAATTTATACAGGGCAAGAAGACGAAGAAGAAGAAGGGGAACAATGCCAATATTACAACAGCATTTTCATAAAATACTATGTCATATAGTCACTTCATGATGTGTAAGCTGGTGGTTAGGAGGGGTGAAATAAACAGCGGTTTAAATGATGCCCCTGGCAAGAAAACCGACGCCAGATGTGAAAATACCAGATGTGAGCCACGTGTGTCATGCAAATGTGGTTGCCAGACCTCCTGAAGTGTAAAAAAAAAAAAAAAAAAAAAAAAAGAGGGAGCCCTGAATTCCCAGCGGGAGATGAATGAAGCTATGGATGGGAAACAAGTTGGCACTGTTGTGAGGAATTCTGCGTCAACAAAACCCCAGAATGTGAGGGAGAGGGAGAAGGAAAGTGAAGAAAATGTCTGTGCTTGACCAGGCCCAAGATCCAAAAACACAAAGAACTTATTCTCTCCTTCATGGTCCGATAGAAACCGACCCACAAATTAGTGTGGGCAGTCCTTTGGAGCAGCGGATTCATACTTCCAAAACGTTTGGGTTTTGAAAACGTGTTGAAGGCATATGAAGTTTTTCTTCTACTCATTATTCCGGATGCCTCTACCTTCCGGTAGAGAAAGCCATAGACTTAAGTCTTAATTTTAGAGAACCTAACTCCAGACCGCTGGAATCAGGAATAGTGGTAACACGAAGCCTGTAATTAGTCTGTGCTTTACAATTTATCCCATGTTGTACTTTTTAACGGTTCATTATGTAAGATTTGTGAAAAAAAAAAATAGGTCTTTAATGGTTAAAACGGGTGGATTTGAATAAGAAGTAAATTGTTTTTTTTTTACTCATTGAGCCCGCCCATATTTTCAACCATGTATGCAAATCTCTGCAGCCAAAACTTATAGTGGGTTAACTAAAGTTAGCAAGTTAATTAGAGTTAGCATTAGCAAGGACACTTTCAAGCGCCGGACTCGGACATTCAACTGCCTGAAAGCCGAGTAACAAATCGGAAAATATATAAACTGCAAAATTGTCCTCACAATGATTTAAAAATGTGCAATAGTCATTTTTTTCCCCCCCCACTCCTTACATGTACAAATAACCTGCAAAATATGTAGAACATTTAAGACGACTTAAATTCTACAATTTAGGAATATGTAGACCAGTTTAAAAGAAGTGCAGGGCGTTGGGGGGGGGCGGGGCGGGGGGTGTCGGGGGGGCGTGTCTATTAAAATGACTGGCCAATCCAAAATACAAACATACATTCCGGACCGGATGGCACGTTTCCAAATTAGTATATTTTTTTCACCTAAGTGAAATACTCTGAAACAACGGCTTAAACTGTTATTTTATCATCGTTTCTACACATTTTCCCACATTATTTGTACTTATGAGAAATGGGAAATATTGTCTATTGCACCTTTTTTAAAAAAAATAAAATAATACATCAGGGTCCTAAGTGGGATCTCCTGCACCGTTTGAACTTTATTCCTCTGGAGCCAGGAAGCTCCTCGGGGTAATTCTGGATCCTAACTCGGAAACTTTGGTCCTGATCTCGCATGCATTCACAAACCCAGTGATGAGTAATCAATCACAGCAGTAGGAAACTTATCCGCGGTTATAAGAAGTGCATCTTTAAACTTCTACTTACTGTGCTGTACAGGACATTGTCGTTATCTGCTGACTCGGACAGCTCGCTCAGATTCCGGTCCCACTGTAAAAACGGCTCACTGCTGTCCAGTATTTCCATGCCGTGTGTTTATCAGGGTTATTAGGAAGAAAATCTGTGTATGTGAGTGTGTATGTGTGAGAGAGAGAGAGAGAGAGAGCCTTCCTGTCAGTACAAACTTCACCACACAGCCTGAGTGGACGCTGATGTAGCCAATAAAGGTCACTCTTTCGCTTGTAAAGTCGAAAATAAAATAATTCAGAGTTGCCAATAATTATCTCCTGGCACTGGTTTAACGTCTAGTGAACAGGTAGCTCGACTTTTCTCGTTTCTTTAAGTAACTACGCCTCTCCTCAGACACCCAGGAATTTTTGGGGGCGGGGAAAACATGGCTGTTTGTAGAGTAACACACAAATCTTCTCATAATATTCCAACATGATGTTTTATATCCTCTTTATTGAACGTATTACACATGTTGTTGTTGTTTTTTTATATAAACATATTTATTTGCGTGTACACCGCAGGACAATGCGTCACTCACATTCCTGTTGTAACAAAGCCATTTTTAAAGAGCTAAATAAACAAAACCCGATAACCATAGAAAGCCCGCCCTCTTATTTCCACAACCAATCAGGTGAGAGTTAAAAACAAAAAACAAAAGTAGAGCTCGTAATACGTCACACGTTGGTGGAAACAGACAAGAGAGACAGCCAATCAGAGTGTAGTATACACAATCGACGCGAAGAAAACCCAATAAGTGGTAAAGCTGCTAAAACTCTCAGCAAACCGAATAAAGCCAAGAATACTTATCATGACGGACCTCCTACTGTCCATCCCTCAAACCCTCAGTTACATTTCAGCACATTTTAATATTATTTTCATTTTTTTTTTAAATAGTCAGTTTAGTTCAAGTATACTATTCACAGTATTGATAAGAAATTAGTGAACTTGTCCAAAACAATAAATAAATAAATAAATAAATAAATACATACACACACACACACACACACACACACATACATACATAACAGACGCAGGACCACTAAAGCAAAAGTTTGCTTCCTTTTTTGGTGTCTGTGACTAACATGGAAATGTACACCTATTTCACAATTTATCTAGTAATGGGTATTAAAACTAACCAGAAATTACATATACACTAGATGGCCAAAAGTATGTGGACACCTGACCATCACACCCATCCCTGCTGAAAACAAAGACAAAAAAAAAAAAAAAAAAAAAAAAAAATAGAAACCCTCATAGAAATTGTAATGTTTTTAATGGTTATATAATGAGAATTGTATTGGTTTTAATGGAAACTGTAATGGTCCCTGTGGGTCTCTACTGGTAATTTGTTGCCTCCTATTGGTGGCATGTTATGTCTAGTGGATACCATTAAGGATAAATAATGGTAATGGTTTTAATGGTTAGCTGCTGGTTTGTAATGGCAATTGTTAGAATTTCTGTAATGGTTTCTATAGGTTTTTTTTTTTTTTCAGCAGGGATGTGTGGTTCTTCTCTAAACTGTTGCCACAAAGTTTGAAGCACACGATTGTATAGAATGTATTTGTATGCTGTAACATTACAAGTTCCCTTCATTGGAACTAAGAGACTCAAACCTGTTCCAGCATGACAATGTCCCTGTGTACAAAGCGAGCTCCATGAAGCCACGGTATGTGAAGGTTGGAGTAGAAGAACTCGAGTGTCCTGCACAGAGCCCTGACCTCAATCCCACGGAACACATTTGGGATGAACTGAAACACCGATTGCACCCCAGACCTCCTCACTCCACAAGATCAGAGCAATGTAGAGCAAATCCTCACAGACACGCTCCAAAATCTAGTGGAAATCCTTCCCAGAAGACTGGAGGCTGTTAATGGCCATGAATTTGGAATGGGATGTTCAAGGATGGACTGAGGTGTGATGGGCAGGCGTGTACAAACCTTTTGGCCATACAGTGTAGCAAAATAAAATAAAAATACTTTGAAAGAACCAAAAGATAAAGTCAAAGTTTTACCATCACCCTTTCAGTTTCCAAGCCTGATTTGAAGAAGAGTTTGTGAATTTTACAACTGAGAGGATCGAAAAGATAGGAAAGACATGATTTTTTTAATTTATAAAGACAAAAAGGTTTGCATTCATACTTATAAATGATTTTTTTAAAAAACTTGTGCGTGTATGTTACTTGTATTAATGAACGAACATCTGTGAAACTAAGCACACTAAATGTCTTGTTGGTATAAATTACATTATTTGTATCTATTTACCACAATTTTTTTTTTTTATTTACGTAAAATCCTATTTATTTTATTCTGAGTATGTGCAAATCTTTGCACCTAATTCTATATTTCATGTGTACAAAACAGGCTGTTTAGAAACTCTACCTTTACATATAGCAAGTGCAAAGACTACTGAAACCACCACTTAAAGAAGTTTCCCTGAAACATGTGTTTAAAAGCTTCTGAAACCAGATATACTGAACTGGTAGGACATAAAAGGATTAGAAGGGATCTTGTTTCATACAGGAAACAAGAGAGAAACTGTCTTTATACAAAACATAAGTGAGTTCTGCCACTGTGGTGAAGAGTTAACACCAAGTCTCTAAAGACAGGAGTTCAGTATATTTTTTTTATTACAATACAAGGTAGAGTACATCAGTAATAAAACCAAATATGTTTTTGAAGAAGAGTATAAATTCACTGTAAGGTTTGGTCAAACCTGTTAGCTTCTGGTCACCTAAGGAAGTCATACATAATTATAATACCTTCATTCAACCTCTGAACAAACATACACTCACACAAAAGAACAAATAACAAGAATATCATAATACATTGTGTACTGTTTAATGAGCTTCCAGGAAAATCCTTTACTCTCGATCACGTATGTCACTCAAAAAGACAATGTTATCTGTAGAAAGAGAGAAAAGATCTATTGTTGGTGAAGTACAAAGCCACACTCGACCTAGAATCATTATTTTCTAAGTCATAAATCGGTCATGAACTTCTAAACTTTCTAATGCCTGACTAGATAAGTAGCATCTACCATTAATATTTAGCAGAACCAAGAGTATTTAAGCGGAGTGTTATTTACAGAGCTGAGCAGATACGTGATGTCTAACCTGCAATGATAGTGGTGGCCTGCCGTCTCACGTTGTTCTTGTCCACATACTCTCCGTAGTCAAGCTTCCCCTCGACGAGAATCCGAGACCTGGACGATGATTTTAAATGTCAAATATCTGACAGTGGTACAAAGTCGTCATCACCAGCATCATCTGTTGAAGTATCTCTACCTTTAAACCTCGTACAATAAATCATATCATTTCATATAGTTCATTCTCCCCGTTCTCCTGACCCACCCACACACCCCCAAATATCTTAACATTACTAACCTTACTAGTTCGCATTGGTCAGAGGTGGTGTGAGATTTCAGTTATTGAAGCCTTGTCATATTCTTAAATGTATTACATAGTATTAAAAAAACAAAAAAAACAAATCAATGTTTATCATAACACCAAAAGAATTAGCACTGTTGGACTATGTTTAATCAATGACATTAGCTTTGTTAGACTTAACAATCGTTAAGTTAGCACACAGGTTCTGCAGCTAAAGTTTGTTATGTACCATGTCTTTAGCCCTGGTTGTGATCGGCCTGATCTGTCATGAACTGAGCTGAAACATCGCATTCCTGAGGTTTTTTTTTTTTTTTTAAATAATCGTAAAAAAGTACTGACACAAATTCAAATGTATATACATTTGGTACCCTTACATATATAACCAGAAACTCATTTAAAACACTTCAGGTGTACTGCACTGTATACATACCCTTTCTTTACATAGTTATAGGCCACATCTCTTAGACCGGGCTTGAACACTGAGATTCTGTGC
Source organism: Stegophilus panzeri (assembly GCA_024331685.1). Taxonomy (NCBI): domain Eukaryota; kingdom Metazoa; phylum Chordata; class Actinopteri; order Siluriformes; family Trichomycteridae; genus Stegophilus; species Stegophilus panzeri. Next base: position 3,500,795 of record JANDJT010000092.1, on the reverse strand, counting down.
CACGTCGTCTTCTGACTGACATCTCCTGTGTACCCAAAAGTCACACATTCAACACGAACGAAGGATAGATTTATATTCTTTGTATTCTAGTACCATAACTCACACCCCTGTGCAACCCCAATTCCAAAAGTTTGTAAAATGCTGTGTAAGATGCAAATAAAAACAGAATGCAATGGATTTCCAATTCTCTAACCCTAGCCTTTCTAAGATACTCTTTTTTTATACCCAATCATGTTACTGACCTGTTGCCAATTAACCTCCAGCTCTTTCTTTTTAGTAACACTTACACTACCAGCCTTTTGTTGCCTCCGTCCCAAATTTTTTGAGACGTGTTGCGGCAATCAAATTCAAAATTACCTTTGTTTTTTTTTCCTTTCTTAAAATGGTACATTTCCTCAGTTTAAACATTTGATATGTTTTCTATGGTCTATTGTGAATAACATATCGGGTTTATGAGATTTGCAAATCATTGCATTCTGTTTTTATTTACATTTTACACAGCGTCCCAACTTTTTTGGAATTGGGGTTGTACATTCTGTCTATATACATTGATGTTATTTACAGAGTTGCTAGTTTATCATGTAATCCCAGCACAGATGTATAGAAGCTGACCGAGCTCCACCTCAACCACATCCACTAACGAAAAGGGTTAACCACCAGACCACATCTGACTCACACTGAGTCCCAATGAAGCAGTGACCTTGAAATGGGGGTGTGTGCTGCATGTACGAGTTTATCAGGCTTCTTTTTCAGGTTTTTACACTTTCACAGTGTATCAGTTTACTCGCAGCAGCTGGTGTGGAAAGGATTTTTCCAAGCTGCATTTTTAGCCTCAACTCTCACGATTCCGCATGCAGAAGACTTGGGTTTCAACTGGGCGATTTCTGTTCATCTTCAAAACTAAACTGAGTTCAGTTCAATTAGTTAATAATCAGGTGAATTTCTAGTCATGTGTATTTACCGTCATGTTTACAGAACGTCATATAATGAAATGAATTTTTGCTTCAAACATCACAGTGTGTGTTACATTTCTATATATTATTTAGAAATCCCACAATACTGTTTATAAAAAAATACTGTTTCGGCTACTTAATGAAGCCATAGAGTTTAAAAAAATAATAATTATTATTTCGGAACTATTCACAGACAGAACTCAATAATTCAGGGGTTCCCAAACTAACGGTTTGTGAGAGAAACTCACAATCTCTTCTTACTTCATTGATTATTTTACAAATTAATACTAGAAATATTGAAGATGGATTTTGTGTGGAATGTTACCAGAAAAATTGCAACACGAACCTGGTTTTTCTATTAGAGTTAGCGGTTAAATCTGAAAAACCTCCCATGTAGCGTTCAAACTTACAGAACGGTCTGTTATGCATACCAGTCTTCTGAATTTTCTACATTAGTAAACATTTTTGAGTGATGGTCAGAGTTTTCGATTTGAGACACAGATCATGACAACAATCACGATGACAGCGGAAAGGTGACGGAGCTTTTCAGTGCATTTAAAGCCACTGCGCATGAAATCGCTGAACATTTTACAGTTCGACTTGGAAAGCAGATGGACAGGGGATGTTTTAGATCTAACATGACATCTGGTGAATGTTGCTTTTAAATCTTCCAGGTGTACATAAAATGTATGGTGGTGTAGATTTGGTGGGGGGGTTAGGGGTCACTGAAAATACACAGTGTCCATTTGGGATCATTTGCTGAAGAAGTTTAGGAACCTATGCTTTAGGGCCAAGTCTACGTTATCTATGGGCCGAATGACTGTTTTTGAGTTTTGGATTAAACACATTCAATTAAAGTGACCAGTGAAAAATACTATTAACTAGAGCTGCAACAACTAATCGATAAAAATCGATTATGAAAATCGTTGTTAACGAATCTCATTATCGATTAGTCGGTCTGCTCCCCATTCACACCTGAGACCTTGTAACACTAACAAGTCACATGACACCGGGGAGGGAAAATGGCTAATTGG
>JANDJT010000092.1:3473423-3490155 GCA_024331685.1 Stegophilus panzeri | reverse complement strand
GCCATAAGGATCCACAAGGGTTAAGAGCTTAAAAGTGTTTGGGACACAACTGCAATCTGACATCTGCTGGCCAATAAACATATTAACACCATCCCTTGCTCATCCTTAGAACAAATGCATACTTGACTTGTATTGCATGTGATTTTGTGATTCAGTAGATTTTCTTTTTCGATAAGAAAATGCTTATATTTAAATAGAGTTCCCAGATGTTTTCAGGATGTGATGTCACTAAAGCTGCAGATTGGGATGCGGGCTGATCTGATGTAAACCCAGGCTGTCCAAATGGTCTGTTGTTTTCTTTCTTTCTTATTTTTATGTATCCCAAAATTTCAGTGCACAGAATTTGAGTCACAGTATTCATAACTTCCGACTTCCAGAGCAGACATATAGAGGCCATACCACAAGATATAAAAGCACTCATCAGCAGTAAGAATCGGCAAGCCAGACTGGAATTCACAAAGAAATACAGAGAGCCACAAAAGTTCTGGAACCAAAGTGATGGAAAGTCCAAAGTGTGGAGAAAGAAAGGATCTGCTCATAATCCAAAACATAGAAGCGCATCAGTGAAGCATGGTGGAGGTAGTGTCATGGCTTGGGCTTGCATGACTGCTTCAGGAACAGGCTCACTAATCTTTATTGATGATGTAACTCATGATGGTAGAAGCAGGTTTGTGACTGGCCAAGTCAATCACCAGACCTTAACCCAGTGGAGCAGTATTTCACCTCCTGAAGAGTTGACTGAAGGGAGAAACCCCCTGAAACAAACAACAACTGAAACAGGCTGATGTAAAAGCCTGGAAGAGCATCACAAATTAAGAAACTAACAATTTGGTGATGCCAATGAGTCGCAGGCTTGATGCAATTATTGCAAGCAAGGGATATGCAACCAAATATTAAATGTTATTTACTTTAATAAAAAGACTTCCTATACTTTTGCTCGCCTAAGAATTGGGTGATCTGAAACAAAAGGTTCTTTTTTTTGTTTAACAAATCTAGATGTGAATAGCAGGAAATAAAAGTTGAAATCCTAAACTCTTGTCTTATATCTATCTTTTGATCTCAAACCCAAATGTATTTGGTGTATAGCGAAAAAAATTCATTGCCTTTGCTGTTCCAATAGTTTTGGAGGGGGCTGTATACAGTATATTATTGTGAAATTTGGGCAAAAATGAGTCAGAAACCAGGAGACCAGTGTTGATCTTCAGACTCAGATGTTTATTGCACACCTGAAGATCAGCTTTTCAGCAAGAAATATAACTTCAGAAAGGTTTCACCAGTTTGCTCTCAAACGCAAGAAATGAAAAACTACTTCTTGTTGGAGTTCTTATCACTTGGAAACCATTCACTGCTACTGAGGATGGCACTATATGGACAGCCTAAAGATCAATGAGATTACTGTGGATGGTACCACTTAAAAACCATGAAGATGGCTTTGGACTGCAATTGATATGAACAATTTCGCTACCATGGCTTAGGATTGCAATTGCTATGATAGCATTAGGACTGAATTGCGCATAAGTCTCCATCAGTGAACAGTTACACAATTACACTTCCTGACCATGTAGTACACAGTTATAGAAGGGATTTATTAATAATTGTACTATCCAGTGTCACCCAGATGAGGAAGGGTTCCCCTTTGAGTCTGGTTCCTCTCAAGGTTTCTTCCTCATGTCGTCTGAGGGAGATTTCCCTCGCCATAGTCGCCTCTGGCTTGCTCCTTAGGGATAAATTCATAAATGTAAAATTTAAATCCGGAATGTATACATTTCTGTAAACCTGCTTTGTGACAACGTCCATTGTTAACAGCACTATACGAATAAAATTTAATTGAATCGAAAAATACAGCATCTTTAGAAAGAGCCTAGGTAGAACAGGCCACGCATAATACGAAACAGAATACCTAAATGAATATAAACTTTAGCAAATGATCTTGGAGTCACAGAACCAAATAATTAGAAGTAAATCTTTCCTTTATATACACAAAGTAGGACTAAAACATATCCTGTATGAAAACAGACTACATTTAATTTTGTCGATGTTGCTGTTGCAGTTCGACAACAAAAGCTCTTCACTCATATCGACAACGCTTATCCTGGTCAGAGTATCCTTGTGATAAAAGTGTTATTCTAGCTTTCTTCACACAGTATGACAGACCTTAAATTACTCTGCCCTACTACTTATTCCCCACAATTAGCAAAGCACATAATGCACCAGTTATGGATCCATGGTCATCAGTTAATAAGATAAAAAAGAAAAACACCAATTTATTCAGGGCTTACAGGATATTTGTACAAATGTGTGTGTGAGACAGATGGCTGTAAACAGTCCTCATGATTAACAAAGGTTCATAGTTCAGGGCTTGTCGAGCACCAGGCTGAGCAGCTGGGAGAGGAGATGCTGTGCTGGCCTACTAATGGGATAGTGAGAGGGAAGCTTGTCCTCTAGCCCTGATTTTCTCACATAATACCTTAAAAAAAGAAACAGTATGCAAAATGTTAGAAGAAGTCACTCAATAAACTCCATAAACATATTTCAAATCTCCTAAATGAATCATTCATTATCAAGAACTAAGAGTGGAAAAACAAAGAGCAGAGTGACATCTGGTGGTTTGTGGACATTACAACAGCTGTAAAGTCAAGACATAAAAAAAAAAAATAAAAAAAACTTCATTGATTTTATATTAAATTTTACAGGTGAAAAATTAAAGGACAAACCAACATGAAGTATGTTATTAATCTGTTGGGTCACCATGAGCCGTCAGAACAGCTTCAGTGCATCATGGCATAGATTCTACAAGTCTCAGGAACTGTGCTTGAGGAATGAACGCCATTCTACTAAAAGATATGGCCTTTTGATGGTGGTGGAGAGCATTGTGTAACACGGCGGTTCAAAATCTCCATCCATCATTTTCTGTACTACTTTTCTGGCTGCAAAATCATTGCAGGGCACCATCGCACACACACTTACACACACTGCGAGCGAACAATTTGGAAATGTCAATCAACCGACAGCGCATGTTTTTGGACTGGGGAGGAAACCGGAGTACCCAGAGGAAACCCCCAAAGCATGACAGAGATGTTTCATCACAGAATAAAGTTGATCAGTCGAAATAATTGCGCACTGAATTGACAGGAAAACTGTGGCCCACCATGTCATCTATCTGCAAGTGCACCAAAAGCTGATGAACGAGTGTGTTAATTATGATCTTCTGATTATCAGCTCCTTAAAATGGTTCAAGTTCAAGTTCACTTTACTGTCATTTCCACCTACAGCTGGTACAGTACACAGTGAAACAAAACAACGTTCCTCCTGGACCACGGTGCTACATAAAACAACACACTAACCACATGAGACGACACAGAACTAGATAAGATCTACACATTTTTACATAAAGTGCACGTGCAAACATGTGCTAACAACACAGGACAGTACAGTAACTACTCAAACAGATTTTTTTTTTGCTGTTAATTGTGATCTTGTGATTATCAGGTCATTAAAATGGTGCCGTAAATGCATGATAATTTGAAACAGTCAAACTTCTTTCGGTGTCTTGGGAGAAGTTTGAAGCATTGGATCTCATTGATCATGTGGAAATCTTAATTTGATACAAGTTTCAATAAATGATTTTGATGGCTTTGATGCATCTTCAGTTTCACTAGTACTCATATGAAGAGCTTGGTGTGAAATGGTTGATTTTCTGATCAATTTTCTGAACAAAACACATGACTAGACAGTTCAACATGTATATCTACATCCTGTATATCAGTCTACATTTGCTCATCTAGGCTTGGAATAGCCTGAACGCCATCTTATAAGACCAGCCAGCCTCAACAGTCATTCTTACCTGAACTCTTCTTTGAGTTCTGTAATAATGTAGGAGTTCACGCAGGTGTTGTGCTGCATGCAGGTCAGGAGCAGGTAGCACCGCTGGTACAGGAGGACAGCCTGGAATGGGCTCAAGGGAGACTCAGACTGTTTCAAGATAACAAAATAAGCATGGATCACTCTGGTATTCAAACTGCTTTTCCCAAAAGAACCACAGTCTAGTATATTGGTATCCATCATCATCTATTTACCAAAAATGACAGTGCCAGAACCACACGCTGGGCCTGATAACCCATAAACAGGAGCTAAACACAGATAGACCAAAAGTCAGTGAATCTAATGAATAGCTAGTTTTACTTCCAGAATGAAAAAAAGCGGAAAGTGTCAAAGAGACTTACAAAGAAAGGATGGGCTTTAAGTGTTTGAAAAACCCAGGCCACAGTCAGAAAGTGTCCTACATTCGGGATGCAGCTCGTCTTTAAAAAAACAAATCAGAAAGGTCGTATCAGTGCATGGATTAATGTACTAGGGTTATATACATATAATCACAGCATTACAAATGAGGAGTGTTTAAATGTGTGATGGCATAACTTACTTTCTGGCAGAACATCACCACCTCAAAAAGCAGAACAGATGCTGCATCCAGATACTCTGCTTGTAAGACATGTAGCTGTGACACACACACACACAGTTGAAAATGGCACTCAGAGTCATTGAGTATAACAGTATTACAAATATTTAAAAAAAAAAGAAGATAAGTGTCCTGTCTTACCTCTGTGTGAGATGGAGAATTGCAATTATGAGACTTTAGCTCTGGATCACACACTAAAGCCAAGAGCAAGGCTGCTGTCACTCTTCCCCTGGAACATATATATATATATATATATATAACTACAATATTCTATAGTCAAAGTGTCCAGTGATAAAATCTGAGGTTACTCACTGCATGGATGTTAGTATCTTAAAGCGAGCAGGTCCTTTCTCCGTCTCACCAAACATCAGGCTCATGGTCTGAACCACTAACATGGAAAGCCTGGAGGCCGACAGACAGCATTGTAGCTCCTCAGTTATGTGATTACGGTGTTCTGTTTGAGTCAACGTGAGTCACTGCTAATAATTCTATATGCTGTATAAGTACAGATCAGTGATATTGGGTTATATTTCATATAAAACTTTACTTTGCACAACTGTATTGCTACAAATTTACATGTGCCTTTCATTGCTAAGTAGTGATCAGAAGAGGGATGACAGGACCTCTTTCATCCTCTTATCATTTTGTAGAACAGATTGCAGACCACGGAACATACTCCTGGACCTAAGGGGATTATTGAGTCGCACACAGTGTCGGACCATATCTAATTCAGCCTCCTGAGTACTACTGGACGATTCTCACAGTATTAATTGTGTTGAACGGTGTGCTTGGTTTGGACAGGTGACGCAGACTCACAGTAGTCTGTCAGCAGTATGTAGTCTGTCCTGAGAGAGCTGCAAGCTTTTAGCCAGCGTCTTCACCAGGAATGGATAGAGCTCAGGTGACTGTACCACACACACACACACACACACACACACACACACTAAATATAAATACAAAAATTAAGTATGTTATCACTTCATCACACTGCTAGCACCTTAAGCAAAATGGAAATCTTATTTCAAAAGAATAAAAGATGCAAAGCCTATTATCCTTGCCCTGGGCAATTAAGTACTCCAGAACCTATTTTAGATTTCAGAAACATCTTGTAAATGAATCCGATGCAAAGTGTGAAGGATTTGCTCAGTCCATTTCATAATAAATATGGCTGTCAAACATGTTCCCTCGCCTGTCTATCTTCTACACCCAGTGTGATGTGTGTAGTAAACTATCCACTCCTTGGGGCTGATGTCGTACCCTCCAGAAGAGTGTTTTGACGGCGGGGTTGTGATGTGCAGCAGTACAGAGCTCCTGAAGCAGCAGGTACAAACTCTCCAAGCTGAGCTCGTCCTGTAACAGCTCCCCACTCAGCTGACTGAACAGGTGACACGTCCGCTCCCAGCTACAAATAAAGATGGGAAATAAACATAAACGTAAACAAACAAAATAGTCGTGCGGATATGAGTGTGTGAATGAGTATGGCACAGAGTGAAGCAGGGAAACACGCTGCTACCTGATTTTGTGTTGGTGTTTCTTGGATGAGGGGGAGGACGACACGGTGCATGTCCTCAGCATCAGTGTGGTTCTCTGTGATAGCACATTAGATGGACATTTCTGTTGAATTGGGTTAGACTTACTCTTTTTTTCTGATTTCTAACTAAACTTATTCCTCACATACAGGTATACTACAAATTCTCTACAATCACACTAATGTACACGTACAGTATAAAAATGTGAACGTGAAAATATCTTGCATATAGTCGGATTTATCTAGTTATTTCCTATCATAAGAATACAATAAACCAAATATAACATTATCAAACCTATTTCAAGACTTTTTTTTCTAGACAATTTCAAGTTGTAGATTTTCTTAATCTGTTGACAGATCATTTAGATTTTTTCTAGAAATAAATGATCAAAAATGACTGCCCATAGAACAAGCTTGAAATGAGTTAAAATGTATACGTTTAATAATCTTATATTTTTGTTTAATTATAATATTATAACAGGAAATACTAAATAAATTGTACTATATTCAAGATATTTTCACTTGCTAAGATGATGTTTTTTGCACTGTGGATAAAACTGCAGTGTGTCAAGTATACTGTATATATCTATGTATGTATGTACAGTATACATAAAGGAAGTGCACTATTTTACTTTTCATATATTTACCTTTTTAAGTGTACTTGAAGGGAAGTAGACTAGATGCCGAGTAAACAATTTGTTCTTTTTTTTAGTGGTAGTTTGAATCCAGAATAAATATTAACACACATTTTAAACTTGTAACCTGAGAAGAGATTTTGATCTCCATCTACCCAAATTGATATTCATATGATTTTACTGTGCAGCACTTTTGTCTGTATAAATAAAAGTCATGAAACAAACCAGTGAACAAAAGTTAGGTTTTAAAGCTAGCTTGTGGCTTCCTAAGCAATGCAGTGGAAAAATATTGTGTCTGTGGGTGTGAGATGTTCAGATCTTAGAGATGGTAGGCTTACAGATGTCCTTTCACCTTCCCTTGTTAATCACAACATTCTCCCATCTTATGAAGTTACATGAGCAGTGTCTCAGTTTCTTGTATTTCAAAGGAATTCATCCCAGAGTGCTAGTTTTTATGTGATATCTGATGGACTAGCTAGCTTTAAATCACTTAAAGTGTACTTTCAATTCACTACTAAAGGAATAAAAGTGATAACTGGTGGCTCAGTGGTTAAGCCTCTGCGTTACTAATCAGAGGGTCAGGGGTTCAAGCTGCCACTACTGGGACATAATCTCTTTTTTACCACAGGCCAATTTTTTATTTATTTTTTTTCCATTTACGCCTGTTTTCTGGGTTCCTGTGTTCTGTATTGAATTTATTTTTGATGTCACATACCACAGTAATGGTTAATGGCTCATATGATAGTAGACATTCAGGCTTTAAGAATGAGCTTTTTTTTTTTTTTTTTTTTACCTAGCCTACTAGGGTTAAATCTTATATTATATTGTGGCAGTTGTATAATGGTGTTTTACTATCAAAAAAGCTTTAGTTGTGCTTTAGTTGTCTCTGTACTAGTGTTATTGTGGAGAGGTGTGTATTGTTTGCCCAGCAGGGGGCTCACACCCCTCCCATTTCTCATCGCCCTGCTCACCAGCAGTTAAACACAGTCATGATACTCTACACACAGAAACCCAACAGTGTCCTGATTAATCATGTGTAGTATATGAAATAGCAAAATGAACTTTCTTGGGAGTTGTTATTTTTTCGAGTAGATCAGCCACACAGGGCATGACTGGGAAACAAGAATGTATATGTGTTTGGTAAACAGCTGTAACCACCACTCACTAACCAGACTCCCACTACAATGTGAGGTTGGATAGGTTGGATTGGGATAGAGATAATCCTAAACATACATTTATTAATTAAAACAACTTAAACCGACCTAATGATCCGCCTTGGTATCTCTTACCATGATATAACTGTTCCAGGATCTTTGCAGGTGAACATATATTTGTGATGTGAGCATCACAGCATACAGATGAAGCTCAGCCTCTTTCTTCTCTTCTTCCTCTATTTTTTTCTCTTTTCCCCCAGCTGCTCCTTTTTTCATTCTGGGCAGGACAGAGCTCTTACTCTTTCTTTCGCCCTTGCATTCATCTCTGCTGTCTCTGAAATATGGATCCAGTGAACACTAAGTGTAGGAAATTCAGTGCAACAGCCAAGTACACATACCAGGCAATAAGGACCATAGACATGAATACTGAAATCATATGTATATTATTTCCAATTCACTGCAAATAAGGTTTTCAATTCATACTTTGATTTTTTCATGCTGTCTAAAGCTATATGTGAGAGAGTACAAACTATAAATGAACACTGATCATAGTTTCAAACCTTCTTATTCAGTGAAGTAATAACCCAATACCCATAAACTCTGCACTTCAGTAAACAAACAGGGAGGATTATGAATGAACTCAGTTAGCATCATCACTAAATAAGCACCACGGTTTTGGACCAACAAGTCCAATAGTACTGGATGACATGATATCCATAAATGAGTGAGTTTTTTTAATGGTTAGTTAGCTGATTAGTTATTTGGGATGATAGGAGGATACAAAGTTGCATATTCATGGAACACTTGATTCTACTCCTCTAATATGTGCTCTAGTCTTCTCTCCGTCTCCCGGCGACTGCTTCCTGTCCCTGGTGATAGTGACAAGCTCTACAAACATATTTTAATCTGGAACTAATGGCCTCCCCGGGGTGGAATGAGACAAAACACTTGTGAGTCAAAGTGCTAATCATACCCATGCACTCCGCAACTCATCTCAACTATAAACACAGATAGACACAGATGAACTAAGGTGAGCGAGCACTACTGTGGCAAGCAAGGTTTTTTTTTTTTTTTTATTGTTTAGGACTTCCTGCTTCACTTTGTGCCCTAGGAACTGCAAAAATGACATTAAAAGATGGTAAGAGAATGACTTTTTCCCAGTGTGGTATGTCATAAACAGTGGATATAAAGCATCTACACACCCTTGTTAAAACTGCAGTTTTTTTTTGTGAGTTAAAAAATGAAAACAAGAAAAATCATGCCAGTTCTTTTTCCACCTTTAATGTGATGTAGCAACCAATAAAATTCTAGTGAAAAACAATGCAAAACTTAAAAATATAAATTAACCTGGTTAAATAAGTGCTAACTAAAACTGTGTTAAAGCTTCTTGCGTGTAATACAGCACTGAGTGTTTTTGGGTAAGAGTCTACCAACTTAGCACATCTTGATTTGGCAATTTTATTCCACTCTTCCTTGCAAAAATGCTCCAGATCTATCAAACTGCAAGGGAATCTCCTGTACACAGCCCTCTTCAAATCATTCCACAGGTTTTCAATAGGATTTAGATCTGGACTTTAGATTGGACCATTCCAAAACATTGAACTTCTTCTTCTGTAGCCATTCCTTAGTTGACTTGAATGACTTGTGCTTGGGTCATTATTGTGCTGGAAGGTGAACATTTTCTTCATCTTCATCGGTCTATCAGAGGCCTGCAGATTTTGCACCAAAATAGACTGGTATTTGAAGCTATACATGATTCTCTCTATCTTGAGCCCCAGTCCCAGCTGAAGAAAAGCAGCCCCATAGCATGATGCTGCCACCACCATGTTACACTGTGGGTTTGGTGTTGTTTGGATGTCTTGTTTTTGCACCAAACGAATCTTTAAGAATTATGCCCAAAAAGTTCTACTATGTACTACTTCAGACCATAACAAATATTCCACATGGTTTGGGGTGATTTAGGCAGGCTTGGGTATTTTTTCTTTTTCGTGACAAATGGCTTCCCTCTAGTCACCCTACCCCATAGCCCAGACATATGCAGAATAGATTGTTGTCACATGCAGAGTAATCAGTACTTGCCAGATATTCCTGCAGCTGCTTTAATGTTGCTGTAGGTCTCTTGGCAGCCCTGATAAGTTTTCTTCTTGTCCTTTCATTGGTTTTGGAGGGGAATACTGCTCTTGGTAATGTATTCTCTGATTGTTGATGATGGCCTTCACGGTGTTCCATGCTACAGCTAATGTTTTGGATATTCTTTTGTACCCCTCTCTCAATCAGTACCATTGACAATGAAATCCTGTACATGCTTTGTAAAGTCTTTGGCTTCAGGAGGAAGATGATGTCAAGAAAATTGTACAAAAATGGCTGATCTTTAACTGGAGTTCATCAGAATCACTTGACTGATGACAGGTGTATGATAATTATTTTTGAACATGAGTTTGAATGTGATTGGATAATTTTTTTTTTTCCCCTTAAAAAGTTTTTATTGTTTTTCACTTGAATTTGGTTGGTTGCTGCATCACATTAAATGTGGGAAAACATCTGACATGATTTACCTTGGTTTCAGTTTTTTCCGCATCACAAAAACTTGCTATTTTATTTAGGGGTGTGTAGACTTTTTAAATCCACTGTATCATTGTTTCCAAATTACAGTACATCTGAACCTACATATTAATGGCTAGAGTGCACGTAGTAAATTTTTAGTAGACTCATGCAATTCAAAAGACCAATGTAGTTGTTAGATGCTGTTTTCTTCCTGGAGATATATGCATGTTCAAAATGGGAGATTGGGTCTCACTGATATGAGTGGATTGAATAAAATGATAAATTACTCATGTTAACTGAATTTCCTATTAATGAGTTAAAAACAAGTGATACATGAGGAGACATAATAGCATTAGCAATAGAAACAGGATCACTTTATGAAGCCGACTGTATTGTACTCTCACGCTGCACTCATTAAAAAGTCATCGGTAACTTGACCAAGCTACTCTTCTCTTCTCTCTTCTTCTTCTCTCTCCTTGCTGCTCTCAGCTTTATCACCCACGTCAAACAAGACCCTGTGCAGGTAATTACATTTTAATCAAGTTAAATTAAATACGAAGTCCAGGCAGTAAAATCCTTCCTTACTATGAAGCTCACCAAAAGTACATGTATGTAGGTGTGTATGTATGTATGTATGTATATATATATATATATATATATATTAGAACACACACACACACACACACACACACGTGTGTGTATTCTAATAATCTCCTTTATCCCCTTAATCATCCTGTATTCTTTTTCTATTCAGCCTTTCTCTACTGCTTACTTGCACCACAAACACCCTTCATGTCTTTGTCTCCAGGCCAACATTCACCCTCCCCTCCTGATGCTCTGCATCCCAACGGGGGGTCAGAGCTGGTAATAAACAGTTGTGAAAAACCCGGCTATGCTTGTACAACAACCATTAAGCACTACAGTGTGCTTCAGCACATGTACAGCGACAGAGAAAGAGAAGACGCGTGAGAGTATATCCTACAATTTGAATTTAGGACAAAAAAAAACAACAACACAATGATAACACTAACCTTCTGTTGGACTGCAGCAACATTAAACCACTACACTGTATTTACAGTAGTTGGTGGATAGTTGGTCTTTAATTAAATAGCTAATCATGACACACATTACATTTGCTAGGAACTGTACTGACTGACTGTACTTAGGCCCAGTCAGATTAATATGGCTCTGCGTCAGCTACAGGATTAATCCTATCTTGATCACTGTATTATTATTCAAAGTCAAAAGCTGCGGGTTTAAATCCTGTCTCCGTAAGCAGCTAAAGCAGGCCGATGACACACGTTGTTGTGATCAGGCTTGGTTCTTTCAAGCGATTGTACACAAGTCAATCAGTAAAAACATGTAAGGTGGAGATAAGCAAGCAGAACAACAGAACCTCGCTGTGGTTGTCGGAGAGGGGACGGGTTTGCTGATTGGGAAATGTTGTGCATCAGTACAGTATTGAGGACTGACCGAGTGAGAGATTGGGTGCTTCAAAGTAATAGTAAAAGGCACTTTAAACGTAGTTAAAGTGTCCTTCAGAACAAGCTATGTGCATGTTCCAGATAAATAACAGATAAAGAACATTAATAAAAAAAAATCTACAGCACTTAGAAAACTGCACTTCAAGATATTGAGATAAAATAATTCAAATACTTAAATGTATTTGTTTTTTAAAACATCACAAAATATATTTTATAGCTATTGAAAAATTTGTTTAAAACATTACATCAACCCTGTTACCTGAACACATTAACCCATAAGAATACACTTATGAAATATTTGGAAGATTCCACAAGTCACAAGCTCAACAGGAATTTCCTGAAGATCTGGGGAGATGGGTTAACCAATTGCCCTTTGGGGACAAATAAAGTGGAAGTGAAGAGGAAGAAGAAAAGTATGTTCTCACACTTAAAATCCATCACTGTTACCCAAATTATAGATTGGGTAAGCATGCTATGCTAAAAGTCAGGGATTGCCAGCAAAGAAACCTTGTAAAAAACGAGACATTCTTGCCTGAATGGGTTAACACATTTTTGAATGGCACCCCTATCATGGAATCACCCAGTGAGTGTGTGACTGGGAGTTGAAGACTTAGCGAGTGAAGACCATACCTATTCCAAGATGGAGACCTTCTCCAGTCAGCATCCCGCTGAACCCTGCTGATTCCTGTGTGAGATTGGAATAGATCATTGGGATAGAAAACAAACTATTCATATTTTCCAAAGATTTTGTACTTTATTACTGGCATACAGTCATAATTATTGTCACCCTTCCTAAAATCAGCAAATGTGAATATATACAATAAATAACAAATAATTTGGGGGTTTTTATGGGGGGGGGGTACTTGAACAGTAATGTGATGTAAACAGGACTAAAAGGTAACAGAAATTATGAACAAACCCTGGCTTACTAGCTGTCAGAATTATACTGTGTACTGAAATGTACTGTACATGCTCTAACTGTAATGGTCAGCAACTTTGATAACAAGATTAAATGGGTTTATGACATGCCAATGGGATATGGCAAATCTAATGATCAGCACCTTGATTAATGAGATTACATGGATATATCACACAGCAGTTATAAAAGCACAGGATGAAATGCTGTATTTGCCATTGCATTAGTTTAGTATATGCATTAAAGCCATTTGATCGTGACCTTCATCTGTGGCAGGTTACAAATATTTAATAAATTTGACAAAACCTCTCTGCTAAAGCCTGCTGTCTTACCGTCCAGAGAGCAGCTGTGTCCGTAGTTGTCTTGTTGACAGGGTGTGGCAACAGACTGAGGCTTGGTCAGGGCAGACCCCTTGTTTCTTGAGCCATGTTTCCCAACATCCTTAGCATGTGTATGCACAACACGTATGTGAAGTGACTGCTCTTGGTCTTTGCCACTGAGGAAGTCTGGTAGATCATTGATCTGTGGGTATAGTCTCATAATTTTTGTCATTCATTCATTCATTCATTCATTCATTCATCTTCAGCAAGCGCTTTATCATGGTCAAGGTTATCATGTATCCAGAGTCTATCCAGGGAACATTGTGTGGGACTGGGTGAATACACACTATATGTAAGAAAAGTAAGAGACCACCCTTTCATTCATTCAATTTTCCATACTGGAAATAAGCCACGCAAATTTCTTTCTCATGTGCATCTGAAATGTCTAAGGGAGAGTTTTCAGAGGAGATTAGATTCAAGACGATCCACTTGCATAAGGAATAGGGAAGTCATAGGATAATAAGTGAAAAAATAAGAGTTTCAAAATTGTATTAAAAGATATAAAGAAACAGGGTGCGTGTGTGTGCTTTCATGGACTGATAAGTCTAAATTTGAAATCTTGGGAAGTAACAGAATGCAGTTTGTACACCACTGAATCAATGAAAGACTCACACAAGCATGGTGGAGCATCAGTGCAATATATGCTCCTGTGGGGATATACAGTATAACCACATCTGGAGATGGTGAGTTGTTTTTGATTGAAGGCATCAGGAATGCCGATTGGGAAGAATTTCATTCTACAGCATAATAATGACCCCAAGCACACAGCTATGATATACCAAGGCATATTTATCAAACAAAGAAGCTCCTGGTGTTCTCAGAACAATGGACTGGCCACCTCAGAGCCCAGATCGTGACAACATTGAATGTGTTTGGGATTACTTGGATCACCAGAACTGGAAAATGCAACCAACGACTAAGACTCAACTTTGGAGGTGTTTACAAGAAACATGGAACTAATAGTCATTTATATAGTTGTCGAGGCTTCAGTGCATTTTTCTGTTAATATTATGTATTCTGCATTTTGCCTGATGCTCAAAAATGATAATAATTTATACTTAATGCCTATTTTAACTAGAAATTAAATGAAGGAAAGGGTGGTCCCTATCTATTTAGTCTATTTAGGTGGTCCATCGATTAAATGTATAAATTAGGGTAATATAAATTTTATATTAAGATGCTTTTAAGATGCTTTGACCCACACCTTTCTGTCATTTATGGCAATGACATAATAATACGTGCTCACCATATACTTAATTTTGGTCTTGAAAAATTGTACTGCTCGTTTACAGAAGAAGGTCTTAACGTAACATATCATTTTTAATTTACTAAACTGTAGGTTATTTTACCTTGTTGCTCAGCCATCAAGGGTACATCATTTGTTCCTTTCGTATGTATCGTTTACCTGGGAAGGTACATGTGGTGTACCTTTAATTAGCTTTTAGAGTACAACATCAGTGGTCCTTCAGGTCCAATTATGTACTGTTCAGTTATTTTTAGATACACTATATTCATGTCCCTAAGGGACCCCATAGGGAGCTATGGCATTTGCTATGGAGAAATTAGAATTTAAATGTAAAAATCGTCATTTGAATGTTGTTATTTTTTAATTTCTATCATACCATCTGAAATTGAAGTTTGAACTTGAAATCAAAGCTGAATTTCAGGGTGTGCGATTGAAATAAAATAAAAAAAGCCATTGAAACTGATACTTTTTTGAATTTCAAACAGACATGTATGCTGTATAAACAATATAAGCATGAAATTCAGTTTCAGATTTCAGATTGCTCTTTTGCAAACCACGAAATTCAATTTCAGTTTAAAATTCAATTTCAAATGGGCTGATACAAATTCAAAACAATAATATTCAGATTCAGTTTTTTTTTTGCATTCAAGCAGGCCTTTGATTCAGTTTGGGACTTAGCCCACATGTTCAGAACTGCACTACAAAAAGACGTATCAATCCGTTCTTTTCCTTGTTGCTTGGTGTGCTACCATCACTAGTACATGTTTGTGCCTTTAGTATGTATCTGTTCCTAACGACCAATCACCGATCAACATTGCTTGTCCCGCCTGCACACGTCTTCTTTGTCTTAGACTCTCTTCTTGGAGATCGAAATAAAGGTGTGTTATTCCATCCATAACCAATCTTTATTTCATTATTTTGTAAATATATAAATAATCCAGTGGTTCCATGACCAACAACAACTTTTTTTTTTTAAAAAAGAAACACGATATAATCTATAATAATTACTGTGTAACTTATTAATCAAGTGTTAATTGATTGGTAATTAACGATTAATTAGCAATTCATTAAGGACCACTGAAGTTTTAGTCTAAAAGCTAGTTAAAACTAGTAAACTCACCCCAGCTGAAAAAACTAAACAAAACAATATCCCTCATAGAATTTGTAATAGTTTTAAAGGTTATAATGAGAATTGTATTGGTTTTAATGGAAACTGTAATGGTCCCTGTTGGTCTCCACTACAGGTCATTTGTTGCCTTCTACTGTTGGCATGTTATGTCTAGTGGATACCATTAAGGACCAATAATGGTAATGTTTTAATGGCTTTAATGGTTATGGTTTGTAATGGCATTTGTCGTAGAAACCATTAGAATTTTTGTGGTGGTTTTTAATGTTTGGGTTTTTTACCCCAGCAGGGACATGTACAGTATTTTCCGGGGGGCTAAAAGTTCAACAACAACAACAACAACAACAACAACAATAACAACAACAACAACAAACGTTTAGGACCTTTATCTCTGAGTGTGAGCTGAACATAGTTTTATTTGCCTTATTTTGTGGCAGTGTTGCACTTACCAGCTCGATGTGCACAATGACACTGAAGTGAAGAGCCCTGTGGAGTGTGCGTGGGTGAAACTCGGTCAGGTAAATGGAGTCGTCGGTGAGCACAACGTGCATGAACACCTTGTCGAGTTCCTCTGAAACGACTACACACGCCTCGTAGTACCGAATCCGCTCGTACACGTCCCGCTGAGCATTTCTCTTCAGAAACGTCTCCAGTTTGCTGTTGCGCCGACAGAGAGAAGTGTCCGAGACGGGACTGGCCATGGAGACCACCTGAGACAGCTCCTACACCCGACCATAATCTACTCCCACACAGCTGAGCCCATTTACTGTGTGTTTCCCCCACACAGAAACATACACCGCATCACCAAGTTTTACACGGACCTCTGCTCTGAAAGACTGTACACTGTTCTGCAGAGATACACACTGACTACTGCTGTCCCTCAGGAAAGTGTCCCTCATAACTCAGGACACACACACACACACACACACACACAAAGAAATATAATGTGAAATAAACAAACATGTCAAAAAAGTACATTTGAATAGTGTTAATTAAAATTCTTACCGACTTGCGCGCACTTGGACTACAGGAACAGTGGCTCCATCTTGTGGATGTAAAATCAAGCATTTGAAAATTCATTATGTGGAAAATGTGCAGATACCACAACCAGCTTCTCTCTCTTTTATTTTAGTAAGTTTTTATTATTATTATTATTACTAATTAATTAAACAATCAATTCAATCAATCAATTCCAGATTCCTGGGACTACGGCTGCTTCTAAGGCCAAACATACGTCATATAAATCCATAATGAACTTTTTCA
>JANDJT010000092.1:3436310-3453873 GCA_024331685.1 Stegophilus panzeri | reverse complement strand
ATATTTAAAGCTACACTATTAGACATGTTCCACTGTCATGGTTCTGGGCTGGAGTCAGTTCTCGAACCGCTCTGTGTGTATTGTTTATATATCTGAATAATCTCATATAGGATGTGATTGGGTGACTTCATTTACCTGTCAGATGCACAGCGCTTTAGTTTAATGGTGTTCATTACTGATGCTCCGATCAGGATTTTTACGACTGATACCGATCCAGATACCAATCTTTATTTTGTTTAAGCTTTAATCAGGAGGTCATAAACAGTTAAATGTAAGATCTCTGCTCATGTTAATTGAGTTAAAATAATAGCAATGAGAAATACTGTTGGTTAATTGATAAATAAACAAGCATATTATATTTATTTTTAAATATTTTAAAGAATAAAGAGTCCTGATTAAAAGTAGACTAACACAAGCATGATCCATATTAGGAAAAAGGCTTATAGCCTTCTAAGGAAATAGCGAACTAAGCTTAATGTCAAATTGATATTAAATGCAACCCATAGTAAATGATTTATTTATAACTAAGCACATTTTCTGTCTTTACATTTTAGTTGTTTTATTTTTGTTTGTTTATCAGTTTTAGATGGTTTCCCCCAGTACAGTGTCCATGTCTGCTGATAATATTGTGTTCTTAAATCAAAACATGGAAACTGGAGATGACTTTACTAGGGATATCTGGCAACCCTGCGTTTAAATGAAGTGAATGCGCTATTAGAGTTAGTAAAGAGAGAGCGGCAGTGTACTGTATGTTCACAGACTGAACAGTTATTAATCTTGATTATGATTGGTGAGGAATTATTTAATAAAGAAGTTTGAATTAAACGCACCTTGTAACGTTAGCATTATTATTAATTTACTCCGCCCGACGCCGCCGTGTCTACACGAGTAGGTGCAAGTTCAGGTCATTTTACGGGATCAATAAAAGATGGCGGATTGTGAGATCGGGAAGTTGAAGCAGATGATGTACAGTATTACTCTTCATCATATTGGCTTCTCTGCAGAATTTACACACTTGTCCGTTTGACTGAGGTGATAAAAAGCAGTGTGAAAGTAACTGTTGCGCGGTGTAGATGCATTTTGGACTTCCTGAGGTTTTTATTCAAATTGTATTATACAACTCCAAATAGGTCACTCGCACTGGTGCGAATAAATGTCACAGGGCAACGAAAATCTGATGGTTTCCCTCCAGTAGAATCTGGAAAAGTCAACATCACTAAAAGGCCATCTGGCAGCATGGAAACTACTGTCAAATGTGTCTCCATGGGTTCTGTCTACCGTAGAAAAGGGTAACCGGGTCCAGTTCAGAGCTCGACCCCCGGTTCAAAGGTGTGCTCACCACAGTAGTCAGCACAGAGCCAAGTCTGACGTTAACACAGGAAGTAAGATCCCTCTTGGACAAAGGGGTCATAGAACATCTACCCTGTTCCCTGAGGGAGGGAGGTTTTTACAGCCATTATTTCCTGGTCCGCAAAAAATATGGGAGTATGTGGCCAATTTTAGATCTGCATCATCTGAATTGTACTCTTCGGACATACAGGTTCAAGATGCTGATGCTCAAACTTACCGTTCCACAGATTCAGTTTGAGGACTGGTTTGTGACGATAGATCTAAAAGATGCATATTTCCACATAGAAATATTGCCCAGTCACAGGAAGTTCCTGAGGTTTGCATTTGGAGGCAACACATACCAATATCGGGTTCTTCCCTTCGGGATAGCTTTATCCCCTTTCACCTTCACAAAATGCATGGATGTCATTCTGGCTCCATTGCGACTCCAGGGCATCCATGTACTAAATTCCCTGGACAGCTGATTAATTCCAGCACGATCCAGGGAACTGGCGATTCAACACTGAGATGTTGTTCTCGGCCACATATTTGGGGCTCAGGTTGAACCTCAGAAAAGTACGCTTTCTCCAGTGCAGTGGACAACTTTTCTAGAGGTTATAAGGATTCTACTATGATGAGGGTATTTCTATCCCAGGTCAATCCTATCAACATTGAGCAAGATAAAGCTGGATCTCGGCATCCCCTCCAGTCTCTACGAGAGACTGTTGGGGCTTATGGCAGCAGCAGCCAACGGTATGCCGTTGTGGTCTCCTGTGTATGCCGTTGTGGTCTCCAGCAGCCAACGGTATGCCGTTGTGGTCTCCAACGGTATGCCGCATGTGGTCTCGACCACCAGGGATGATTATGTTCACACCCCTGTGCAGACAGGCACAACTAATTCTTCTCTGGGCAGAGGGAAAGTTTTTGTCAGTGAGTGCAATGTACATTCTGGGCAACTGGAATGTGGAGGCATACATCCTGTTGAGGCAGGGGCTGAGGCCCAGGGATTGTTGGCTCCATCCACAAGTGGTGGAGTCCATATGGCAGAGGTTTGGCCAAGCGGAAGTGGATGTGTTCGCTTCCGAGGAGGCAACACACTGCCCGCTGTGGTTTGCCCTCACTCCTCCCGCACCATTAGGGATGGACACCATGGTGCACATGTGGCTGAGGTCACACCCATATGCTTTTCCCCCAGTCGATCTGCTCCCAGAAGTTCTAGCGAGAGTTTGCCAAGACTGTCTACGTCTGCTGCTAGTAACACCTTATTGGCCAGCTCGAATATGGTTCTCAGAGACAATATCCCTGCTAGTTCTCCTACAATCAGGGTCTATGTGGCTGCCATTTCGGCCAGCCACGCCCCTATTGATGGAGTCTCTGTGGGGCAGCATCCTCTAACTTTGAGGGTTATGCGTGGTGTCAGGCAGATGAGGCACATCTGCAGACTACGCATAACTTCCTGGGACCTTTCTGTGGTCCTGGAAGGTCTGCCAACTTTCACATTTGAGCCCTTACAGTCAGCATCTGAGAAGCTTCTGACTCTAAAGGTAGCTCTACTGCTGGCCCTGACATCTCTCAAGTGAGTAGAAGATCTACAAGCTCTCTGTTGCCCCGTCCTGCCTTGACTTTGCCCCTGGATTAGCCAAGGCCTTCCTGTATCCTAGGCCGGATTATATTTCTAAATTATTTCTAAATTAAGCCAGTTGCAGGCTTTCTGTCCTCCTCTGTTCCTCATACTGGAACGAGAGAAATTGCACCGACTGTGTCCAGTAAGGGCTCGCTGTACTTACGTCCACTGCTCTGGCCAGTGGCGTAAGTCAGAGCAGTTGCTGGTCGGCTTTGGCGGTGAGAGTAGAGGTGTTGCTGTGTCGAAGCAGTGCATCTCTAATTGGATAATGGAAGTAATCTCTATCGCTTATGAGGTGCGCGGTCTCGCTACGCCTCTGGGCACAGGGGCTCATTCCACTAGGGGGGTCGCTTCCTCGAAGGTTTTGTCCAAAGGGGTATCCTTACTGGATGTGTGTGCCGTGGCTGGGTGGTCTCCGCTGCACACATTCCTTAAATTTTACAACCTGGATATACATTCTGGCCCGGGTTTGAGTGTCTTGCAGTGACCCTCGGGCTCGGATCTCTTTGAACAGGCCGTACCCTCAATATGATAGAGTGGGTATTCTCGTTCCCACAGCATTCAGCTAACGCAACATGGAGTTCCCTTTGATAGGGAACGTCTGGGTTATGCATGTAACCCTATTCCCTGAAAAGGGAACGAGACATTGCGTAACTTTGTCATACTGGAGTGTGCCTGTGAATTGCGTCTTCACTTCAGATAATAGAGGCTGACGGCGCGGTTCACAGGTGTCGTTTATATATCACACGACGCACTTAAGTGCCATGTCACCTGATCACGGCAGGCCTATAAATATGCATGATGTTACACAAGCTTCAGATACTGGTCATGCATGAGGGCACTTCCCAAAGCGTTCAGCTAACACAACGTCTCGTTCCCTTTTCAGGGAACAGGGTTACATGCATAACCCAGACGATTGCAACTGTGAACCTAAGTAAAAACATAAAGTTGCCCCTGCTCACCAGTAATTACATCACCATTTTTTGGGTTATTTCATAGCTTTGTTTAACTATTATTATATAATAATAATAAAAAATGAACAAGTGTTTCAAAACTTCTGACTGGTAGTTGACTTAAAAAAACTATTTAACTTTACCTTTGTTAAATAAACTTTTTTCTTTTGAATAATGCAGAAAATGTTTGAATATTCTGGGAAGTGTAAAATCCTGATCCTGCATGAAAAAAGACATTTTTAAAGCCATAGCTGTATGTATATAGCTGAGTTCTTGGGAGGAAAGACTTTGCCATATTTTATGATGGGAAAATTTAAAAAAAATCTGCCAGACCTTCAATCCTACTCCAACTCCTACACTACACATTCATTCTCCTTCTCTTTGACTGGCATATTGTTCCAATCTAGCAACAGAAGAGATCCTGCAAGTCATCTTTTCCTGCAATCATACCACCTGCCCAATGAATCCAATTCATTCCACAATGCTCCAGACCATCTCACAATCACTCAATCAACCACAAGACACTCTTTGATCCTTATATCTCTTGGAATTTAGGGCACGGCAATGGTTTGATTCCTACCTGGAGGGTCGGTTATATCAGGTGACATGGAGGGGATCCACATTCGCTCCACTCAGACTCTCCACTGGTGTCCCACAAGGCTCAGTACTTGGTCCTCTTCTGTTCTCCCTCTATACTTGATCTCTTGGTCAGGTCATATTCTCACATGGGTTTTCATACCACTGCTATGCAGATGAAACTCAACTCATCCTCTCCCTCACTCAGACACTCATGTTTCTGCTAAGATCTCAGCATGTCTGGCAGACATCTCATCATGGATGGCAGCTCATCAGCTGAAACTTAATCCCAGCAAAACTGAACTTCTGTTTATCCCAGGTGACTCATCCCTGTGTCACGATTTTGTGATCTCCCTGGACAACTCATCTTCAGTCACTGCACGCAACCTTAGGGTAACCATAGACAATCAACTGTTCTTTTCCTCTCCCATTGATAACCTTACACACTTTTGTTGATTAGCATTGCTCGACCATCACTCAGGGTACAAGGAAGGCATGCAATAAGACTCTTCTCTGTTCTGGCACCTAGGTGGTGGAAGGAACTTCCCATAGATGCCCAAACAGCTGAGTCACTGGTGGTCATCAAACTTCTTACCTTTCCTGAAGTAGTTTATAAAAAAAAAAAAAAAACTTCTCCAAAAGGTGGCGTATGTTTAAACGGTAGTAATGTGTTGGATGTAGGCTAGAAGTGTTAGCCTAATACCTTGATCTTTTCTGATCTGCAGCATTTTATAATCACAAAGCTCAGTGTTGAATTCAACTTAAATATTGAATATGTCCATTTACATCTAATTGCCTCATTAATGTTGATTCAATCAACCTATTGTCATAGTAAATTCACACCAGCAAAAAACAAAACAAAAAAGAAAACAAAAAAAAAAACTGCTCTGACTCATTGACAACTATTAGGATACTGTTTTCTGATTGGTCAATGAGAAGACAAGGCGGGGCCATGCCATTGTTTAAGAGATTTGCGGACTCGCAGAGCTTTCTATAATATAAGAACTACATGTTGGATGTTTTGGCAGGTTAATTTAAGTTGTTTTATTTTTTATGATTGACTATTGAAAAATCTGAAAACAGCGACACACAAATAATAACAATTAGAAGAGACTAAATGAATGATCTACTCGGTCGTGTGAGTGATATAAGAATGATCTGCTTAATTTCTCTTTAGGGCTGGAATAGAGGGCTGTTGAAGAACAGATACACCAAAGGAATAGCTTTTGCACTCGGCATCCATGTAGCCAAACTCACATTTCTTCCAGAAGACAAACTTCACACTTTAGAAAACATGCATAAATGGAAAGTTTTTTTGTAGTAGATCGCAGTGGCTCAGAAAATTGCATCATATTATAACCTGAAAAAAATCACAGCACACGACTTATGCGTAGTTAGTCTCAGAAACCTTGAAGTTTGTGGACTTGCGGGTAAAACAGAAAGAAAAACACACCTAAAGAAACCTAAGGAAACTCCGGTGAGGTTGGAGACAGCAAGAATGGACCTGTTCAGGAAGTTGTGGGTGGCGAGGAAGCTGATTCTTGTTGTCATGATCCCACTGTCCCTACTGCCGCTGCCTCTCATCCATCCAAGCAGTGTGAGTACTGAATATTAGGTTAAAACTGTGCGTGGTATGTGTTATTATAGTAGTATGAATGATTATGTAGTAAAATGTTGAGTATCTAGGACTCAAAATTAATCGCAAATATCACTTTCTAAACAAACGTCATTTATGGAGCCGATTCACTTTACTGAATCGATTCTTTCCAACAATGCATTTTAAATGAATCGAACACACAAGCGAACACAAAAATAATAATAATGAGGAAACTATTGACGTGTGGGAATCTTGTAACTACTTAGACTAGTATGCGGTGTTAAACTTTGGGAGCTGGAAACTCCCCCCCCGTGCGCATGGCGCGCGTTTCCGTGCGTATTTACGAAAAAGCGCACTTTGGTAATGTGGGTGGCTGTGCGCTTTGGTAAACCCCAGGAGATGTCTTGCTCACCTATAACGCATTAAGTCCGAGATTCTCAACATCAGCCATGTGGACTGAAATGACTGACCTACACTGTTTGAGGTTTTCGCTGCTCCAAAAACACCTGATCTGTGTCGCTGACGAGATGGATCAGATAGCCTATATTGGCATTAGGGGGGAATTTTGTGCAGGACATTAAGTCCCGAAAACTGCAGACCCCTGCTTTAAATGCATTAATAAAATTCAGTGCAGTTCCTAATGTACCGATTCTGTTGAATAAATGGATATCTTGACAGACAGAGAAATGACAGACTACTATTCCTAAATATAATAGTATGTCACCAAGAGGTAGACTATATGATATGCCATAGATAAATATCCCCTTTTAAGCAAGGAGTAAGAGAACCTTTCACCAATTTGGAAAGGTTACAGCTCGAGGGGTTGTAAAGATGCATTACAAGTAATGACTAGGCACCCTCCTGATGTTCTGTCACATCTTGCTTTGCTGTAAGAATTGTTTATTTGAAACACCAGCAGCTTTTGCAGATGTTGTTTGTTTATAGTGTTTTTGGGTCCATTTTGAGTCAAAAGCGCACTGATATCATGTGAGAAACAGCCTTTCCTTCATTTTTGTCAATTGTTTTGCTAGTCATGTTTCAAAAAAATAAACGACAGTTGCAAAATTAGTTCTTTTTTCCTGTCTGATAATGATAATCAGTCTGGCCCTGAGGTCAAATCAGTTTCAGTTACTGTGATCAATTGTTTTCCCACCATCAGGTACACATCCTGTTTGAACTGTCATCACAAAGGAAACTAAAGATTAGATAGCTTTAATCACTTATCTGTGGCAGAACGATCAAGAAATAAAGATTCACCATTATACAATGGTGAACAAGATCCCAGTATTACCCATCACTGTATTGCAGTGAATGCACATGTCGTGAATGCTCTTGTGACTACAAACTGAATGTGTATTCTGACTAAAACAAACCATTAGCTAACCATTATCTCCTACCTGACCCTTTGACAAAATCAGAGCCATAGCATGACTGTCATGAGATACTAGAAACTCCTGAAAAAGGTCCATTTCACACTCGTTAAAATAGCCTAAATCAATCACGTTGGAATGGACTGATTAATAACAAACAGATTAGAGCCCAGCAAAACACCATGTGCTGGCTTGCAGCTTAATCTGCCAGCAGTGCACATTGTTGTGGCGTGCCTTCACCTTTGAGCCTGGGCACAGCCAGCAGGAGATACGAACACATAAGAGTTTGAGTTAGGAGGGATGTGAGAGCATGCCAAGCAAAGTCTTAGTTGGTCTTACTGGCTGTGAAAATATGTCCAGCCACAATCACCATGTCCACATGATTAAAACATGTTTTAGCCAAGAGCAAGTACAGTGTAAAATGGAGACAGGAAAGCTTCATTTAGACTTCATTCATAATGGTGTTCATTCATTAATATATACATTCATTCAAAGTTTTTTTTTGCTTTCCTGCATTACTATACAAATGTGTGTTCAGGTTTTAATGCTGCTTGACTACTCTTAGCCTGTTATAAAACCTGATTAATACACAAATGTGAATCACCTGATTAACTTCCTCACTGCTCCAGCCTAGTGTGCAGAACTTGAGACACAATGAGTGCCAGAAAATAAATGACTTAATTTTGTAACCATAGCAGTGCTTAATATTCAGACATCTGATCATAGGAGTAAATGGCAGGATCCTTTGTGACACACTTACATAGATCTCCATGCTTACATAGATCTCCATTTTGTTGGCAATTTATAAATTGTTGCATTTTTCTTTTGTAACACCGAAAGTGAAGAGGCGGTTGGACAAACGGTCAAGTCACTCTGTGCTGTGAATGTAATGTGTAACATGCTATTTCATATCTATTATTTATTATTTATTCTACTTAGAATATCTATGATTTTAAAAAATGCTTCAGAAATCCACAGTGTTCTAATATCTAAGTGCTTTCAGCATACTAATGCATGGTTAGATTGTATTGTCTTAGAGTGTCCTAACATAATATCTATCATTGCACAAAAAAAAAAGACATATTAGCAAGTGAAAATATATTGAATATAGTCAAATTGATCTAGTATTTGGTATTACTAAACATATTTCTTTTAATAATTTCAACCATGAAATAGTCATGTTCTATAAATGTTAGATTTTTTTACAAATTTATTTCCAGAAAGAATCAAAATGATCTACAAATACAATAATCTTAGATCTGATTGATAATAATCTCATATAAAGAAATATTAGATAAACTTGCCTATATTCAAGATACTTTCAACTGCAGTGAGCGTATTCAGTGTACGCTATTTTCATGTGTCATTGAAGGTACATCGTCGTACCCCTAAAGTGTGGAAGTTTGTAGTGTCTAGACTCCTGACATACCCTGTGTTTGTCCCTCTGTAGGAGTCCTCCTGTGCCTATGTGCTGATTGTGACAGCAGTGTACTGGGTGTCAGAGGCAGTGCCATTGGGGGCTGCAGCGTTGGTGCCAGCATTCTTATACCCGCTCTTTGGGGTTCTCAAATCAAGTGAGGTGAGTAAACTGTTATGTCTGGCACAGTTGAATTAAGGCTTACTTTATTCAGTGTTCCAAAATGGGAATTTTCAAATGAGAATTTTTTTTTAATATAGATGTTTGACAGATGGTATAAAGTCAAGATATTAGATGAAATCATGTTTGACATGAACTTGAACCAGAATTAACTGTAAAGCTACTGATCAGTTTAACATCAAATATATTAAAACATTTGTCAAAGTAGTATTCAGTGACTCCAGAAAGTATTGACCCCCAGGGTTTATTTCCCTTCATGTTGTATTGCAACATCAAATTGAAGTATAAAATATAATTATACAGTAAGTATATGTATAAAATATAAGTACATGTTTGGTGCAAATCAAATACAGCTCAAGATCCAGGTAACACCATTCATGTGATCAAGCACGGTGGTGGTAGCATCATGCTCTAGGGTTACAATTCAGCAGGAGAGACTGTTCCAGTAGGACAGTGAGCCAAAGCACAGGGCAAAAAACTACAAAGGAATGACTTGAAGAAAAGAAAAGAAGGTTTGTGTTTTGAAATGGTAGAGTCAAAGCCCAGACTTAAATCTAATTGAAAACTTGTGGCATGGCCAGAAAATTGTTGTCCACCAACATTCTCCATCTGATTTGGCAGTGTTTAAAATCCAACTGTACAAAGCTCATAGAGACATATCCAAGACAACTCAAATCTGTAACTGCTGCTAAAGGACAGTTCACACTGAGCGGGTGAATACTGATAAATTAAGCAGTTTTTGAAATGTGAAAATATAAAAAACATTTTATTTCATTTTATTTCTGTGGAGAGTCACTTTAAAAAGGAGCAGACTTGTACATGACTTGAACTTGTAACTAATATACATAAATGTGATGTTGCAATACAGCAGAAAGAGAAATAATCACTAGGATGTGAATACTTTCTGGAGGCACTGTATATTAGAATTTGTATTTCAGAAAGACAGAGAATGAGACAGAGAGTGAAGAGAGTCAGATGGTCAGATGATCTTGCGCAATAGTCCTTCACTGTGGGGCCATGTGCTCTCGACCTTTTGTTAAATTCTCTCAGCATCAGATCACAGATATACTGCTGAGTACACCTGTATAAGTAAAAGAAGCAATAGTAGGGTCTTTTCTAGGCCATATATTAATGGAAGTGTACAGGCATTTTAAGTATTTTAAGTATTTTTTTGTGGACAGGCATATTAAGTATTAAATGATATTTTGACTCTTAGACACTGTAGATAAATGGAAAACAAATTTATTTTAGTGTAATCAGAAAATTTTAATAAGATGAAGGCAGGTGGAAGTAAAAAAAAAAAAAAAGATTAGCAATAATATACTGTATAGTGTAGGTAATTATATGGGTCTGCTCTTGGACCTGCTAATATACACTACCAGTCAAAGGTTTAGACACGCTTATTCTTTATTTTTATCATTTCCCCCCACATTTTAGAATAACAATAAACTCATCAAAACTCTGGAATAACACAAATGGAACTATGGGAATTATGTTGTGATAAAAAATCCAAAATAAATAAAAAAATAATTTAGTATTTTAGCATCTTCAGAGTAGACCGCTTTTTCCCTACTTATTATAAATAAAATGTTAGTTTCCTAATGAAAGAAATGAATACGTCGGCACAATTATATTTTTGTCTACAACACCGATTTCAAACATTTAATCACACATCTTCAGATCAAAAGGTTTTTAAGATCATGAGAAACCTTTCAGTCGAGTGTCTCCAAACTTTTGACTGGTAGTGTACATAATTTCAAAAATAATGAAATTAAATGTTTCTACATAAAAAAAAAAAAATACTATAAAGAGCAGTAAACAGTAAATGGAACAAAGTCAATATTTAGTGTGAAGACCCTTTGCTTTTTAAAAAAAATTGTAGTCTCAGGTAAAATTAGTGCAGTTTTATAAGGAAATGAGCTGTAAGTTTTATGAGCATCTTGCAGAACCAGCCACAGTTCTTCTGAGGACTTTGCCTGGCGCACTTGCATATTATTTTTGCAGTGAAACCCAGCAGCCTTCATTATGTTTTCAGTCTGACAAAATGGTCTGTTACATAATATGCTGCTTTCTTTACTGACAAACAAACATTTTTCTGTTACATTTAATGACAATAACAACAATAACATTATTATTATTATTATTATTATTATTATTATTTATAAATATTTATATTTAAATAAATATGTATGTATTTATTTATTTATTTTTAAATTAGGTTGACCAAAAGTAATAAGTGATTAGATACAAATAACTCTCATGTCATGGACTAAGACTTTTGGACTTTACTGTGCTACATCTAAAACTATGCCATGATTAGTGCATTGCAGCAAACAAATGCATCTCAAAAGTCTTGCGAAAGGGATTTTTTTGCTGACGGTTTATTTTCCAAGGGCGCTTTGGTTTAGAAATATTTTCTTTTAACACAACACAACATACTGTGGTTTCAAAGACTTCACATTGCATGCAGTATGGATACTCAGTACAGTGGGATATAACATTCACCCCACTTGACTGTTAGTTATTTGAGCCACTCTGTTATAGAACACAAATGAAACCCAGAGGTCTAAATTCCACTGACAAACTTGAAAAAGCAACCAGTTAAGTTGGTCGAATCATGTTCAGTAAATAGGTGGTTTTTTTTACACAAGACCACCACATTATGCAGTCGTGCATATGCATGAGTGATGTGAAGAAGAGGGGTATACAAGGCCTGTGCTGAGAGACTCTGGTCATAGATCACTGTGAGGATTAGGATTAGAGGTAATATAAGATCATAGTCAAAGTGACCAAAGCAAATAAAGCTGTTTAAACTGATCTCACTATTTGGTTCTCACAACACTACATATTATTTCATTTATTTTTTATTGTTGTGGTTCACTTCTGCTGCTTCTTAACTGATAGCTGGTAGATGCTTGTGCTATATGTGTTATCATCACTACTACTTTCAGTAATGAATAAATACTCTTCTATTTACATACAGTGTAAAACATTTACTGTAAAATTTATAGTAATTCACTAGCAGCAGAGTTGCCAGTAATGTACTAAACTGCCAGTTAAATAAATAACTGTAAAGTAAAGCACTGTAGTATCTTATTAAGTGTAAATAACACATAATCCAGTACATTTGCTATTTAGGCTGATGCTTTTTTTTTTAATTGACTTGGATACAACTGAGCAGAAGGTTAAGGGTTTTGCTCAAGGATCCATCCATGGCAGTTTGGCAGTGCTGGGATCTGAATACACGACTATCTAAATCTATAACTCAAAGCCTTAGCCACAGAGACAGCACAACTATTGATTCAACCACTTAAGCTTTACTAAACCAAAGTTTTACTAGCACATAAAGTTCTTCACCTAAAATAGTCGCTAAAATAAAGGCCGCAAAAATGATCCACTGATTTGCAGATGATGAACCAAGGAGAATTTCTACCATTCTCACCCCGCCAAAGACTTTGATATCCTACCATGCGTTGCATTTTCTGGTATTTTACTGTAAAACAATGCACTGCTCTAATTCCCTAATCATTTTGTGAAATCCTGTAAAATAATAAAACAGTATTTTGATGTAAAATAAATACTGTAAATTTACAGTGTACCTTTTTTATAGTGTACCTTTACAGTGGTGCTTGAAAGTTTGTGAACCCTTTAGAATTAGCTATATATTTCTATAGATATGACCTAAAACATCATCAGATTTTCACACAAGTACTAAAAGTAGATAATGAGAACCCAATTAAACAAATGAGACAAAAATATTATACCCGGTCATTTATTTATTGAGGAAAATTATCCAGTATTACATATCTGTGAGTTGCAAAAGTATGTGAACCTCTAGGATTAGCAGTTAATTTGAAGGTGAAATTAGAGTCAGGTGTTTTCAGTCAGTGGGATGACAATTAGGTGTGAGTGATCACCCTGTTTTATTTAAAGAATAGAGATCTATCAATGTTTGATCTTCACAACACATGTTTGTGGAAGTGTATCATGGCATGAACAAATAAGTTTTCTGAGGACCTCAGGAAAAGAGTTGTTGATGCTCATCAGGCTGGAAAAGGTTACAAAACTATCTCAAGAGTTTGGACTCCACCAATCTACAGTCAGACAGCTTGTGTACAAATGGATGAAATTCAAGACCATTGTTACCCTCCCCAGGAGTGAAAAACAACAAATATCACTCCAAAAGCAAGACGTGTAATAGTCCACGAGGTCACAAAGGAACCCAGGGTAACTTATAAACAACTAAAGGCCTCTTTCACGTTGGCTAATGTTAATGTTCATGAGTCCACCATCAAGAGAACACTGAACAACAATGGTGTGCATGGCAAGGAGAAAGCCACCGCTCTCCAAAATGAATATTGCTGCCTTTCTGCAGTTTGCTAAAGATCACATAGACAAGCCTGGAGGCTATTGGAAAAAATGTTTTGTGGACGAATGAGACCAAAATAGAACATTTTGGTTTGAAATGAGAAGCATTATATTTGGATAAAGGAAAACACTGCACTGCAGCATAAGAACCTTATCCCATCTGTGAGACATGATGGTGGTAGTATCATGGTTTGTGGCTGTTTTGCTGTATCTGGGCCAGGATGGCTTGCCATCATTGGTGTAACAATGAATTCCGAAGAATTCATTTTCTAAAGGAAAATGTCAGGACATCTGTCAGTGAACGGAATCTCAAGAGAAAGTGGGTCATGCAGCAAGACAGCGACCCTAAGCACACAAGTCATTCTACCAAAGAATGGTTAAAGAAGAATAAAGTTAATGTTTTGGAATGGCCAAGTCAAAGTCCTGACCTTAATCCAATAGAAATGTTGTGGAAGAACCTGAAGCGAGCAGTTCATGTGAGGAAACCCACCAACAGAGTTGAAGCTGTTCTGTACCGAGGAACAGGCTAAAATTCCTCCAAGCCGATGTGCAGGACTGATCAACAGTTACCGGAAATGTTTAGTTATACTTATTGCTGCACAAAGGGGTCACACCAGATACTGAAAGCAAAGGTTCACATACTCACAGATATGTAATATTGGATTATTTTCCTCAATAAATAAATGACCAAGTATAATATTTTTTTGTCTCGTTTATTTAACTGGGTTCTCTTTAACTATGTTGAGGACTTGTGTGAAAATCTGATGATGTTTTTGTCATATGTATGCAGAAATATAGAAAATTCAAAAGGATTAACAAACTTTCAAGCACCACTGTGCATCACAACAATTGATTAATTATACAGCCTTCATAGCAAACCGAGACCCTTTGCCTCAACAACGGCACAAAATGTTATTATAATTGCAACCTTTAATTAATATTTCTAAACTTGCATGGATTAATCTCCTTCAGAGCAAGGAAATAAATTTTTCTTACTCTAATACAAGTTTTCGTGTGTTTATGTTTTCAGGTAGCCTCAGAGTACTTTAAGGACACAACGCTCCTGCTGATGGGAGTTATCTGCCTGGCTGCTTCTATAGAAAAGTGGAACCTGCACAAACGCATTGCTCTGCGCATGGTTATGATAGCGGGAGCCAAACCTGGAATGTATGTCTAACCTGAAACAGTTTCA
This sequence comes from Stegophilus panzeri, assembly GCA_024331685.1. Lineage (NCBI taxonomy): Eukaryota > Metazoa > Chordata > Actinopteri > Siluriformes > Trichomycteridae > Stegophilus > Stegophilus panzeri. The sequence continues at coordinate 3,439,267 of JANDJT010000092.1, read as the reverse complement.
TAAACAAAAACTTTCATTACACAGAAAAGCAAAGTTGATACACTGATAATTTGAACTAATCTGTAAAATCATTTAATAATTATGTGCTATGTCATTCAACCATCTTATTAGATTCTGGGTCTGTTAGGGATAAAAGAGGAAACCTGGGAGTTAAATGGAATGAGAGTGTATCCTGGATGAGTAAAAAAAAAAAAAATTTAAGAAGCTTATTAGCTTTTTATTAAACATTAGTAAGGTTCCTGAATCTTTTTTAGGGAACATTATTTAGTACGTTTCCTGATCCTGTAGTCAAACTGATTGCAAACATTAACTACTTATCTCTAAGCAGCACATAATTGTAACAAACTTCTGAAATTGCACTGGGGGAAAAAAAAGCTGTTATGTAAAATCCATAAGGAAGAATTTGGCATATCAAGAAGAAATCCTGATGTCTGGCAGTGATTTATACCTGACATTGTCCCGACCATCTCCTGTGTTTTGTAGGGAACTGCAATTAGTATAAATGGTTAGGTAATACTACAGCTCTTGGCAATTCTAAATAGGTACACTACATGGCCAAAAGTATGTGGACACCTGACCATCACACCCATATGTGGTTCTTCGCCAAACTGGTGTCACAAAGTTGGAAGCACATAGTTGTACAGAATGTCTTTGTATGCTGTAACCATTCAATTTCCCTTCACTGGAACTAAGGGGCCCAAACCTGTTCCAGCATGAAAATGCCCCTGTGCACAAAGCGAGCTCCATGAAGACATGGTGTGTCTTGAACACAAATCCCTAAAGCCACGCTCCAAACTGCATTGGAAAGCCTTCCCAGAAGAGTTGAGCTTTTTATAATAGCAAAGCGGAATTAAATCTGGAATGGGATGTTCAATACGCACATATGGGAGTGATGGTCAAGTGTCCACAAACATTTGGCCATATAGTGTTTTTCACTTGGCTTGGCCTTGTGCCTTCAGTAAATATACTATGTAGGTTGAATTTTGATCAGGTTGGTGTTGGAGTTCAATGTGATACTGAAGTGTCAGAAGTTTTGGGTAGATGTATTACAGACCCATGTAGGAGTTGATGTGTTAAAAGCTAGTGTTGGTTGGATGTGTTGCAGGCTGGTGTTAGGGTTCATGTGCTGCACTGTTTTCCTGTCAATGTGGCTGAGTAACACCTCCACTACGGCCATGGTGATGCCTATTGCTGAGGCTGTGCTGCAGCAGCTCATCTGCACTGGCATCGCTGACTCTCACGATGACTCGGATACTGTGGAAACACAAGAGGACGAAAACGGTACACACATAACATACTATAACATACTGTACTATAAAGTAAATTATATAACTCTTCATTGTTTTACCATTATGTAATGTGTAGCCGAAATAATCCATATAAAACCTTCACTTTATTTTGCACATAAAGAGAAGAACCTGAGCAAGAATCAGCTCAAGCTTTCAGACTGCAACAACAGGTAGGGAAATGTAATTGATCAACTTCTTCAGCAAGGCTTTTTATTCTGAAATTCATTCTATATTATGTCTTTGTTTATTTCCACAGCTGTAAGAAACCAGAGCTTTGCACAGTTGCTGAGGTAAGACATATGACATCATCATCATCATCATCATCATCAGCCATAATTCCATATAGTGTTAAGTGTGCTACATTGCATTTTTTCCTTTTCTGCCACACAGGACGTTAATGGTGTTGCATTGAAGCCAGTTCAGGAAACAGACTTTCCAAAGCAGACTAATGGACATCTGCCTGAGGTAATAAGATCAGCATATGAGGCTGTGATCTTACAGTAACTTACAGCAAGTCAGTGCGACTAGACTACAATGTTGAGCAGACATTTCAACTCTGCCACTTTCACAACAACTCAAACCTGCAGACCCGAGTGTCATGAGCGTTTAAGTGTGAATCAAATACAGAGAAGAAATACCAGAATTTATAACAGATTATGAGTCAAGTTTAAAACAAACTGGTGAATATCTTTAGTGAAACATTCAGCCTTGTATCAGCGGTAATTGTTTGCACTCGGCAGGTTTCAATTGATGTTCCTGTGCCAAAGAAACCCAAAATCCGGAGGGACTCCATGTATCCAACCAAGAGGGACCACATGATCTGCAAGTGCCTGTCTCTGAGCATCACGTATGCGGCTACCATCGGTGGCCTCATAACCATCACAGGCACCTCCACCAATCTCATCTTTGCAGAGCAGTTCAACAAGTAAGTTGTCTCTTGTGAATGATGTTAAGTCTTTTGCTCAATTAGTGATCCTGAGTTTGAAGGATTTGTTTAAGCAGGTGTACACAAGCCACTCAAAGACTTTCCCAGGAAATAAACAGCCTTTTGATGTGAACCTATTGTAGTGCAAAGGGCTGTTGTACCTTTCCATACACTGACTGTATAGAAATAGGCAGGGGGGGGGAATGGCAAGCAACTGAAAGCAACTGTGGCCTTCTGAGTATTTATTAACTTAATAAAGTGACAATTTGCTATTAAATTATTTTGAGAGTGCTATAAAGACACTTTTAGTTTGATGTCACATAGTGCTGATCAAAGTTTTTTACTACAAAGTATGAGTGTTCTTCTCATCCACAGCAAATGAACAGATAAAATTTAGTGTTAGCCTGAAGTAGTCCTGACGGTTTCCTTACACAGGCCATATACTCATCAGACCCACAAGTTTGCTCTTATAAGAAAATAAAAAGATACATTTTAGTAAGTAGGTAAGTAAGAAAATAAAGTTGGGTATACACTACCGGTCAGAAGTTTAGACACACGCATACTTTATTTGAATTTTTTCCCATATTTTAGAATAATAATAAAGTCATCAAAACTCGGGAATAACACAAATGGAACTATGGGAATTATGTTGTGATAGAAAATTCAAAATAAATCAAAATAATTTAGTATTTTAGCATCTTCAAAGTAGACGCCCTTTTTGTCTAGAATTTCCAGAAATGTAT
>JANDJT010000092.1:3398819-3414355 GCA_024331685.1 Stegophilus panzeri | reverse complement strand
ATAAGATATGACAAATATTTTGAAGGTCTAGTTGTTATCTTAATCATTTGGTGCCCCCCATTGGCCCAAATTGGCCCATTTGGTGCCCCCCATTGGCCCACTGGGAGTTGCCCCCCCACTCCCAGGGCCAATCCCATATGGATAATCCTGCCTTGCTTGTAAACGAAAATATATTGGAATTAATATTGACCGAATTAAACGATCTAACTAGTTTACGGAAGAATGAAAGGATGAGAGCTGCATTAACATGTGGACATCACTACAGTTTTGATCTTGTCTAATCGATCTCCACCCTCAGTCACGCCTACTTCAAACCAATAAGGCATATCAATGCGTTTTCTGTCGGATGGCAAAAAGTCCTTGTGAATTGTAGCGTTAACAGTGCAAAGTGCAGGGGATGATCTGGCCGTGTTTATGAGCCGGTTGGCGAACCATATCGGAGACACTGTGGATTGCTGTGTGGCGTGGAATACTGAGTGAGGGGATCGACATGGACCTTCTGTAGCATCCTCACACGCAGCACGTCGTTTCTGCTTTAAGGGTCTTCACTCGCCCGACTTCAAACCCAACCGCTCGACGATGTCTGGGATCAAAATCAGCTTTTGCCTTTTAATCTTTCAGCTGTGCATCATGTGTTCAGTAGGTAAGAACCTGTGCATCTGGAGTACAGACGTGAAGACGCAGGATGAGTCTCTGCGCTCAGTTAAAAGCGCATTTGCCGTTAGTTAATTATTTTATTGCATATTTGTAACTTTTTTATGTGATAATGATGATGATGATGAGGATTATTTCAACATCTCATTTCATTTCTCCTGTGCATTGTTTAGTCTCACAGCACTGTGACAGTGTTTTGTTGTTTTGCTCCTATGTTTTGGATCTAAAATGAATATAGTCTATCTATCTATCTATCTCTCTCTCTCTCTCTCAGTCTATCCATATACATTTATGAATGATTATGTACATAATTAAATTTGTTTATATAATGTTGACAAATTCCCGGTTGCAAATTCTTCATCGAAACAATTATGAATTTCTGGACCCACATACATCATCAAAAAAAACCAAAAAAAAAAAACTATAGGTTTTTTGCTTCAATGCATTCTTCCATGCATTCAGGCCTGCAATGCATTCATTTGTCAGTCCTTGTTGATGTTCAGGAGCTTCTTGTCTTCTATAGCTTCTTTCAGCCTGACATATACTGCATTTTGAGATCTGAGTAGAAAGGGGGCTTTTGTTCACTTCAGAAATGATCCAGTTGTCAATAATCACATCATCACTTCCACTCACAGCTCTTTTTTTTTTTTAAACAGATGAGGCAGTTTGTGCATTTTTCCACACTGATCTCATGCATTTATTAAAATGTTCGCTATTATTGTTCGTTTACATCTGTGTCTTTCTGAAACGTTCCTTCTTCCTCCCCCCCCCCCGATTTTTTTTAAACAACTTTGCCAGTGTTGTGGATTGCACGCTCATAGAAAAAGATTCAATCTCAGACTCTTTGGTTTGCACCTCTGGGAAAACACCCATAGGTTAAACAGAGTGTTTCTCTATCAGAAGGAGAATCCCTTCAGGGAGCTAATATTCCTTACCTATCGAAGTATTTCCTACAAGCAGCAACAGAATCCAGACGCAGTATATAAAATGTACTTTAGTAAAGTGTTATCTGCTTTGCTTTATGCATGAGCCGATGATGTAGTAACGTATTGTACAGCTGGCCAAGTGTCAAGTGAGCAGCCAGCTGTCCAGTGACTTATGGGTTCCCAGGCATTCCCACTTTAATGTCACAGGCAGTGTTTCATTTCAAATACAAAGTGTGGGAATTCAGAACCTGTTTGTGTGCAGACAAACTGTTTTCTCGGTATAGGAAGCACTCTGGATGGATGTGCAGTTTTTCATTCGGCCAGCCTACGCAGGACAGAAGTGTGACCAATCAGGCCATAGCTGTCCAAGTCTTAAACCAAGTGAAATAGTATTTGATGTAGTGGCTATACTGTGTTTTTGGCTAGAGGTAAGATATCATGGTGTTAATGCCATCTGCTGGAATGAGGTGAAGTATCCTCTACCATCTGCCCTTCTGCTCGTTAACTCTTAACCTCTGCTATCAACACTGATATAGTGATCCATCAAAAAAAAAAAAAAAAAAAAAAGATGTCATCTGAAATAATTAATGTCAGTTCAGTAACAATACTCCATTTCCAGAGTGTGTAGTTTCCCATTCAAATTTACTTTTGATTTGCTTCGTGTGTAAGGCTTGTGATGGCAGATGTGCTCTCAGTTTGTGTTTGTGAACTGGCACATGCTACACCACTTAACCCACTGTGTATGGTTGTGTATTTATTATTCAGTGAACCAAAGACTAAAGGGCCGTAGGACAAGTATGAGGGCTCGCGGGCTTGTATGGCATTAGGGAGCATCTGTCTCATTCAGTATAGCCCATGCCATATTGCATTAGACTGACCTTTTCAAACGTTTGATATAACAGGAAACATAATTCAGTTTTTCCTTTATTGAATGCGCTGGAATGAGAACACTGATATTCCCGTGACAGCCCCAGCAGCATGTATTCACTCAATCAATTTGAACACTCAGCCATAACTTATACACAGGGTCATCAGTGGTTATGAGTGGCAATGTTGGAAAGTTAATTAATGAATGATCTTGTTACATAGTTAAAAGTACATTTCACAGTAGTTATGAGTACTTACAATTTCTCAGCTTGCATTTTCACTTGGATGGTGAAAGTCACTCCGAAGGCTTTAGCTGTTGCAGTCTTTAGCAGTGACTAAAGGGTGATAAACCATGCTATATTTGTCAAACCATTAGCCTAGTGTTTCTCTAAAGAATGCTACAGAGACTGTTTCATATGCATTGAATATTTCATGGGAGAATCTTATGAAGAGCTGTGTTATGTGCTGCAACCTAATGCAGTTTTCTAGCCTCCATGGCTTTGCCCTAAATAATTTTTGGCAGCACGAGCTGCTAGAACATTCACTGCTAGAAATAAATAACATAAGGTAAGCTTTCAGACATATTTAGCAGGCACCCGAGGATACACAGAATGATATTACCATATAACCTCATCTTACCTATTAGATTGTTTAAAACAACCTGCCTTCATAATCCATGTCACCTCGACAGGATTATATAATCAGCAGCTATGGTTGTTGATTTATTGCTTGAGCATGGCTTAGATGCAGACTGGAGCGATAATATTACATGGACTCACATCATATTGAGACTGTATTCTTTAATTTGTGTTGAATTTGAAGTTTGTTGTTGGAATTTCATTAGGATGATGTGCTCAAGACCCCCATAGCTTACTCAGATCTTTTTCCTAAATATAACTTTTTTCTTTTGTAGAATTTAGACATTTTTCTTACCTAAGAATGTAGTCTTGTAGAAAATGATCTCCAGTGGCATCCCAAAACCAACTCAATTCAATCCCAACTGTATTTTGGTCAAGATTTGCAGTGATTTCTGATGGAGGAGGGTTTACCATGGCATTGGAAGACTCATGATACAGATGCTGGATGAAACCGACATTGTGCACTATGTCGGTTGCCATGGCAGCATAAACCAGTGTTATAAAACATGCTCTTGAATTTTTGATTGAGTCATATTCCACACAGAGCAGTGTCTCTGTAAGACCTTACATGAACCTAAGATCAACCTTTTCTTACATTTCAAAAGGGATATTAACATATGGTGCTACATCTCAACTTTTGTTCTGGAAAGCTTCATGCACACAACCTCTTGTTGCTGGTTTAAAGTGCAGTAAGTTTATCTAAGATAAGGCTCCCCTCCCTCCCCCCCCCCCCCCCCCCCCCCCTTCTGCCTGAGAAATACAATCTGCTCAAATGGGAGCTCTCAGACAGAGCAAATCTGGTCAAGCTGTGGAAAGGCCAGTGGTATTAAATTCAGTTTCTGGCGCATTTCCACTGAAAACCTTTTTTTTTTTTTTAGTCTACTGGGAGATAAATAAAGTTGTTATTTTTACCAGTCAGTAGGAGTCCAATACAGAAACCAATTATTGTGCCTTAAATTGTTTTAAGCCATTTTAAGGTGTGAACACGTGTGAAGCTTTGATAGCTTGACAAAAGAACATTATTGTGCTTGACTTAATTACTTTCAGTGTTATTCTTTAAAGCCCTATATTGTAAATGATAATAATTATAGAAAGATTGTTTTCCGTGGTAACTGTAGTACATACAGACCAAAAACAAGAACACGCAAGAACACACAGCGACTGAGCTGATGTTACTTGAGAATTAAAGGTACATACTGTGTACTCGAGTGTTTTTAATTTGATCAATTGAAAAACAGTCCACTTTAAAGAAAGAAAGAAAAAAAAAGAACCGATAATAGAACCGTGACACTTACAATCTTGACTTTTGCATTCTTTTGAACTTTGTCTTGTAACTCCCTTCAGCTGCAGTGTAAATGTTTAGAAAGGGAAAAAAGTAACACTGGGGTCATTGAGGTCTACTTGACTACGGGAAGTTGTTCTGTACCTACACTTAACTGATGACTGCTTGTCCTTGGGTACTTTGGCAGGAGAGACTAGCAGTGTTAATGTCAGGAAGGATCTAGACTGTGTCTAGATCTAACAGGCATCACGGCCTGTTAGTTCTGCTTAGGCAAAAGGTTTTTTTTTTTATTCATGAACACTTAAATGATTGTTTACATGAAATAAAAAATGTAAAATAAATTTCATGAATGTATTGATTAAAAATAAATGGCCTGGGTCAGTGAGATGTGGTGAACAATATATCTATTACTAAATAGTGAACTCAACAGGAGGGATAAAGGGAAATTACAAAGGGGGCTGAGCCTGTGACCATAGTGATGGATGAGGCAGTGCAGGAAGTTCCAGTGGCAAAACGCCATCGCCAACCCGGCGTGTTGTCTAGGAGTTTCCTTTGGCATGTCCTGCATGCTGATTAGAGACCTGCTCCCTGTCGGATATGCCGTGATGAAAAGCGTTGTGTATCATCAGCACTGGCAGCATAGGCGACTGGTTCTCTTAAACACTGGAAGGATCACTATACACATACCGGTTCCACATGCTGTCATTTGGGATGGCAGGTAGTTGTGCTGCCAAAGTGATGTTTCTGCACAGACCTTTACAGCCTAGAAAAGTCTACTTTTTTCAGCTGGGCCAGTTTCTTCTTTGTACAAAATCCTACAGTACCACCAAAGCTGAAAGTTTAAAAAATGTGCCCTGAAGCAACACTGAAAGTAGGACAGTAGGTCCTAAATGCCAAGGGATGCTCTTTAATCCAGTGCTTCATATATTTGTTGCAGAAAGAAAGTGGCAAATTTGAGTGCATATCGACTACAGCTTTGTAGTCTATTTTATTCGTATGCGTTTTGTATTGTCCACTTCAGTTCCACCATATGGCAACCCCAAAGAAAAGACACACCAGTGTGACAAAGCATAGCCAACACAGAGGGCATGATTTATAGGCTTTAAGCTGCATGAGCTAAACGAATGTCATGGTTTTGGATGTAAGGAACTGTGGTGCTGTTTCAAGAGAGCCTAAAGCTCACGGCTGTTGCTTGTTTTTTTTTCACTTTCAGCAACTGGGACTGCTTTCTCATGCTTATTGGATGTCACTTGACTTCTGACCCTCATGCTAACAGCTGGTCTGTAACACATAGTGGATATACATACTCATGCATGCAATAATTAAATCAGTTGGTCACTCAAGCCTCTCCATAGCACACTCTGACACACACACACACACACACACACACACACACACACACATACAATCCTTAAAACATTCCTAGAACTGTATTTTGGTTCCTATGCTGTGCAGTCTCATATCGCTCTCAAGTAAAAATGTTTGTTAACCCTGACCCTAAGAAATTACCTCAAATAACTGACGTCTCGCACACCTACATTGTCCTTGTCACAGTTTATTCAGAGAACAAGAACTGCAATAAGTTTTTATGATGCATTGAATCGAGTATAACATTAAATAAGAGGCAACGATGTGACTAAAACAAACAAACAAACAAACAAGCAAAAAAAGACATCAAAGAGAACGTAACCGCTTTTCAAAGTTTCTCTGTGGAGAGACTCTGAACTAGGGTGTAGCACAGTGCAACTATCTGCATCTGTATCTTTTCAGTGCTCCAAATAACTTTAGTGCTCTAAATAATCTTAGTGCTCCAAATCTGCCTATCACTATGGAAAACACTGAATAGAAAAAGGGCTGCTGGAAAAAAAGAAGTCACTTTTCGTACACAAATGATAACAATCTATAACAGTTTGTAAAAACAATGATGTCTTTCCCAAATCAAATAACTTGTTTATACTTCACTTAATAATATCTGATCAGATTTAATTCAGTTTTTTGGGTTTGTTACATTCCTGAAGAAACAGGAAAGTTAGTCGGACACGCTGTGAGAATCTGTAATACAGATTGGACGCAGTGCTGCTGCTGGTCGAAATGGTGTCTTTTAAGCTGCGATTCATTATAGTGCCAGTATGATGTTCACGGAAGGTTTTCTTTTAATAACAACGAAGAAGAAAGTTTATTTAAGAACTTAAGAACTGTTTTTACAGCGTTCTTAAATTAAAAAATAAATAAATAAATAAATAAACATCTTTGTTTTTTTTTTATTCAGCTCTGTATTCGTATCAATTTAGAACACATCTGAATAATGTACTCATGTGAATGCAGGCTCTTTGCTCTCCATTCATTGGTACATAAAAAAAAATACAAATTGCTCTGCGGAGAGCTCTGGTTCCCTTCATGCTCCCTTTCTGGCTCAAAGAAGAAAATATGACTTCTATATTTATGAACAATAATGTTCAATCAGCTATTATATTCTGCACATTTGGCCAAAATAATTAGCATTTAGATTTTTTATTAAATTTATTGTGCTCCTTTTGGTGCCTGAAACCCAAGAACTGCGAGTTTCCAGCTTTGATAACTATAACTTGATTACCTGCAAGAGATAATTTGCATGATCTGTCAGATATTGACTTCTCTGGCTAGTTGATAACAATGCTGTAGAGCTTCGAGAAAATCTGTTTAAGACTTTTAGACCTGCTCAAAACAACTGTTTACATAAATATATTGATTAAAATCCATACAGTAATGAAAGTCTGTGTATAGTGATATACTGGTTAGTAAAAAGATACACTGGGGCTTTAAATAATCCAAAAGAATTTAGGAGGACACATAATTCAGTTAGCGGTCTGCAAGCATAGAGCTGTTCGGTTGTTCCACCTGCCCTGTACAACATGTGTTTCCCACCAACAGTGTCAAAGCCTCTTCACTTGTGTAAGGTTTCAGGCTAAGGCTCAAGACACATGCAGTATAAAGTCCGTGATATTGAGAGCACTGCTGTATGTTAGCCATCCACACATTTAAATTAAGACAAGATTTGACCCTACAGGAAATATATGATTATTTAAACCAGCATGACCTGAATTTGGGCCGTATTTCAGACTTTTATAGCACATGCTGTATCATCTGTTTTAGAGTCTGCCTAATTATCTTATTTATATGTGATTCAATAAATGTTTAAAGGCCAACTCATGTCTTGTTATAAGGTGAAACTGAGATTCAGACAAGTGTATAATTTCAAGTATTTCATGAATCAATTCAGGACCTGTTTACATCACACTCTGAGGGATTTTATTCTACATTCCCTTTCCCAGCTATAAAATTGAAGCGAGTTTGCTATTGAAGAGTACTCAAGCTCTTGTTCTTGTTGTGTCACTCTGAATTATAGCCAGAATGTGTTTTATTAGAACAAAGAACTTTCTCTATGTATAAGGTCATGACCGTGCTGACCTTAGACTGACCTAAGACATTCAGCTTTACTGGAAAATGTATATGAGCATTTTAAAAAGTGGTGTCACAGTTGTGTATTCCCAAAATATATTCAGTTATGGACTCAACATGATAAGTCGGTATAAGTAAACTTCACAGGGTAGCAAATCTGAGCACTCGGATTTAGTAAGACTGCAAATAAACATTGCAGATGTGCATGGTCAGTGTGCAGTTAGTGGGCATGTTGTGGGTGACAGTTGTTGCAGATTCAGATCTTAAAGAGTCTTTCTGGAAACATAACCTGAGCGATGATTTGGAAAAAAAAAAAAGTATATGTATATATATATATGTATAATGAATACATAAGAATACACATAAGTACATTTACATTTATTCATTTAGCAGAAGCTTTTATCCGAAGCGACTTACAAATGAGGAAATACGAGCAAAGCGATATATCAAGTGGAGAACAATACAAGTAGTGCTACCGTACAAGATATTTAATTGAGTTACAGAAAAGCGAAGTGCGCAGAGTAGAGGTGTAAGAAATAAGGCATCATTTCAAGGAATGTTCTCATTATTTTGAGATGCTAGGGCATCAGGTCGGCATATTTTTTTATCCATAAGATGTGCATCATTTTGTCTTCATATTGCAGAAATGGCCTTCCGCAACTTTAATGCCTGTCCTTTAGTTATATTAGTTTGCGTTCACAGTTGCCATTCCCAAAGTGACTTTTAGGGATGGTAAAGCACAATAGTAGTGCAAAATTAATCTATTTGCATTGACACTGCACTGTATTCTTAAAACTTTATGTACAAACACTTTAATGCATTTTAAAGCCACTGTCAAGCCATAGAACATCAGGTAAATCAGTAAATCAGTAAATCAGGTGTTATCAAGTTCGTTTTTTGTAAAATAAGGGTCGGATTCTAGTACTGGGAACTTTTTTTCCTTCACACAAACGAATGCAATTTTAAAATCAAACTATATTTACATTTTATTATAATCACATGCCGTAAAGATTACACAGTGTGATGACTGAGTGACTGAGAATTCATTGGCTAAGATTTATTTGATCAATAGTGGGTTATCTGCTATCTTAGATAGTAGAGAGTCTTGCGATCTGTCTTAGTTTTCGAGTTGATCGATCCCTGGCTCGGAACTGAGGAAAAAGTAAAAACTCTCTCATATTTACTTCATTGTATTGTGATTGCAATGGTGTTGGCATTCTTCATTTTTGCCCATTTTTTTTTTGTAAATTTTACAATAAGTCAGAAAGCTAATCAAGCCAACACCATCGGCTACTAAATAAAATGACCAATCAAATGTATTTTTTCTTTTAGTTAACAAATGACCATCAGTATAGCAAACTCTGGAAGTAAACAGTTATAGTGCTGTGCTAGCCTGGAGATTTTTTTCTTCTTAAACAAACAGAAATATTCTAGATGTGGATAGAAAACAAGGATGTAGTTCTGAACCAGGGATTTGATGAAATGTACATTTTCGTGGCTTGGCCCACAGCCCGTGAGATTTTAGATCAGGTTTTGACCCGCTATAATATTTCTTGGCTCCAATCTATTAAGATTTAATTATTGTGGAATGCTTTTGATGTGCAAGATCCCAAACTTGAAACACTTTTAGGTCATTTGGTGCATTGCTGTTTGTAATTTTGGAGTGTTTGATCATGTTTGAAATGCGCTGTATGTGCCTTACATGTATAAAAGCTGCTGTGTGCTTTATAGGTAGAACACATGCCTTTTGATCTCCATATTTTCATGGCATCAGAATTCAGAATCTCTCTTTTGCAGTGTGTGTGTGTGTGTGTGTGTGTGTGTGTGTGTGTGGCTGTATGTACACCAAATATGACACTGATGTGTTTTGTCTCTGTGTGCTCAAGGGGTAAAAAACAGCAACAGGTCCCATGAAGAGTTGAAATGATAATGAGTCATTTTCATACTCAGCGTGTTCATTTACACAAGTAATTGAAGTGATACTGCTGCTGTGAAGGAGGAAGATAAACAACTACTGAAACAATTCTGGTTCTTGCTGTAACAAAAACAAAGCATCATCCAGTTCAATCACGCGCATGTATTTCATGTATCCTATATATGAAATGTAGTTAACATCCAGTCACTGTTTATTTTGTGTAGTTTGAATCGCTTTTTCCAATCTTCCAATCTTCCATAAGATATGTTTTTTCACTCTCTCTCTCTCTCTCTCCATTTCTGTCTGTCTTCTAATAGGCCTAAGCAGCAAGTACCTTAGAGACCAGCACAGGTTTACAGAGGATGTGGACTGGTCTTACACAGGTGGGTGCTTCAAGAACAAATCCTCTTATTGTCAGTGTGCTTTCTTTGTCTCCACTCAGTGTGTTGTATCTGGACAAAACCCAGCAGTTTTTATAACTCTGCCCCCTTCTTCTGGAAATGGAGGGTTGGGGATATAAATTCTCTGATGGAAACAGATAAAAGAAGGATCAGTGTCATGGCCACTATCTGACAACTGGCTCTGTGCTGAATGAACTTTCTGAATAAGCTCCAGTAACACCTACACATGGTATTTAGAAGAAAGGAATAGCCTTTAGGTAACTGAATGGTATTAGGACACTGCAAGAAAATATCTTGGATATAGTCAAATGTACTATTATAAAATCATCATAGACCTAGACCTAGAAAATAATTTTAATGAGCTTTTGTAATATTTGGTTTATTGTAATGTTATAATAGGAAATATTAGCAGTATTTGGCTATATTCAATATATTTTCATTTGGTAAAATGACATTGTTTACAATTTAGCAAATTACAGCAAGAATGTACTTGAGGACATATTCTTGTATTGTATTGTTTTGTTTTTAAAATGGCATTAGTAACCTGCTGGTAATGTTAGATGAGAGAATTTCACATTTGCTCATCTTTACTAGGTAGCCATGTAATTAATTTGTAACTAGCATATATAGCTAGTAGAAAAATCTCAGCTAGTACCCTTTACACTGGAAAACATAACATTAGCTGGCTAGTTTCATCTGAATTCGAACTTTTTCAGAAAAAAAAGTTTGACAAAATCATATTAAGTTTGGAGATAAGGTTGCCTTGCATTATCTAGCTGCTGAATACCTAGCTAGCTATACTTCTAATTTAGTGGTAGTATTTTACATCAAGATTCTCTTAATTAACATTGTCTACTGCATTAGATAACATTAACAAGCCACATTTCACTGTTAAACCATAATGTTACTGTAATGTTACCAAAGTAATAAAGTAAGTTAATAGGCGTATTAACTGACATTTACTAAAATGGAAATTAAATGTATAGGATAATGTTTATTTGATCCATGACTAAAAATTACTAAAAAAAAATAAAATAAAATAAAAAAAAGTCCAAATAAATGAGCAAAACTTAGATTACTGTATGGCATGTTCCTTGTGTTGTAAACTAAATAAGCTCTGGTCTCCAGGTGTAAATATGGATGTTGCTATTCAGCATCTGTTCTGAATTTGGCTAGATGAAATCCACAAATATGTTCTTTAAGGTGTTGGTTTGTATTGGTCAGTGTGGCCTTTCATTAATACAAGCGTTAGGTTACTTATGTTATGTTACTTTAGTAAAGGAACAGCTGTGCTGACAACATAATGTGGTGAACAATATTTAAGTGTTTTCTAACAATATTTATTGTGTTGTTATGATCATTTCACCAACTTTGCATTATGCATCAGAGTGCTGCTAATTTAGCACCGTCTTATCTTCCATTAACATGACTCATTCTCTCTCTCTCTCTCTCTCTCTCTCTCTCTCTCTCTCTCTCTCTCTCTCTCAATATTTTCTCTAGTAAGTGTAGGGAAAGAGGGAGCTTGACCAACACATTGTTTATGCCATTAGGCAATTTTATATGGGCTGAAATAGGTGCTTTTGCACTCCCTAATATTGGGCTAGGGTCTGTGCCTAGAATTTCATGTAGCAATTGTGTGACAAATGAATAGAAAATAGACAATTAAACAGTAAATGTTTATGTTTCAAATGTTAAATATAGCTATACACACATTTCCTTCACAAAAAAATATTCTGCATGCCTATCAAAGTCGCAGTTAAAGCTTTTACTTATATTTTCAGAAAGCATTTTATACACAGTCAAATCATGTTTTGTAAATGTCTGCCATATTTCACCACTTAAATATTTTTTTTCCATCTTATCCCTGTATCTAACTGATTGCTCCAAAGTTTGTGAAAAATAGATATGACCGTGAATGAGTAAAATGTCTCCAAGATCTGTTTTTACAGAGAGATTGTGAGTAACCTGACATTAAATACATTTAGTCAGTTTTCTTGACAGGCTCGGTTGTTTTATGAACCAGACTTTGCTCTCTCATGTTCTCCCTGACAGACACACACGAACAAACCAAACATAAGCAAGAGTAGGCAGCTCATTAGCTTACATTTCTTCCTCGTTTTGTTTGGCAGCACAGCAGCATGGAGGAGTTGGTGTCTAAAAAATTCAACATCAGTTATATGGAACTGGTTTGGATTTTACACAACAGTCAATAACAAAAGGCACTCCTTATTAGAAAACAAGTAATCACTGGAACAACATCACTGATGCTTTATTGATCATTTCAGTATCTTGCACATCTGAGGAAAAACCTGGCATCGCTCAAGTTAATGGCTGTAAAATATTGTGCAAATCTAGTCTGGAAATGAACTCACACACAGTTAGAAAATGCACTATAACAATGCATTTAAAAAAAAAAAAAAAAAAAATTTCTATTAAAAATATTTTTGACTTGGCTGACAAAGTTAAAATCATTCATGCTTTACAGTGTTCTTAATTTGAGCATATGTGTGGGGGTCTGGGAAAACCTGTCATTTGTCATTGTGGCTGAATTCTGGCCAAAAAGACAAAAAAATATATTTTTTTTGCCAAAATATATATTTTTTCTGTGTATAACAAATTTTGACATCTCAACATTTAGAAAAAGATAAATACATTTCACAAAATGACCTGGTTGAGAATGAGAATGGTTTGTATTTACTTTTCAATTTTACCTTGGCTATTTTCCTGCAAAGATCATGTAAGACCAGTTTAACCACATGAGAGTTGACATACAGATGTCTAAAACCTCATTCACTCACTCACTCACTCCCTCCTTCACTCAATCACTCACCCATTCACTCACTCATTCACTTGCTTACTCACTCACTCTTTCGCTCCCTCATTCACTCAATCAGTCCCTCACTCACTCACTCACTCACTCACTCACCCACTCATTTACTTTCAATCACTCATTCACATTCACTCACTCACTCATTTCAGTCATTCTCTCAAGTTCTCACTCACTCATTTACTCATTCATTCATTCACGTATTCACTCTCTCATTCACTCATCCATTCACTCCTTCACTCACTCACTCCTTCAGTCACACACTCATTCACTCACTCCTTCACTGACTCATTTCATTCACTCATTCACTGACTCACTCACTCACTCACTCACTCCTTCACTCAATCCTTCCCTCACTGATTTCATTCACTCAGTCACTCACTCATTTCACTCACTCTCTTCCACACTCATTCAGTTGCTTACTCACTCACTCCTTCACTTACTCACTCATTTACTCACTCACTTATTCAATCACTCACTCAATCACTCCTTCACTCACTCAATCACACTCATTTACTCACTCATTTCATTCACTCATTCATTGACTCACTCATTTCACTCACTCTCTCACTCACTCCTTCACTCACTCGTTTACTCACTTACTTGCTCACTCATTCACTGTTTCATTCCTTCACTCACTCACTCCTTCACTCTCTCACTCACTCGCTCATTCATTCACTCCTTCACTCACACACTCACTCCTTCACTCACTCATTTACTCACTCACTCACGCCTTCACTCATTCACTCCTTCACTCATTCCTTCACTCACTCACTATTTCATTCACTCATTCCCACACTCATTCACTGACTCACTCACCCACTCATTTCACGCATTCTCTCACTTTCGCACTCACTCATTTACTCACTGAATCATTCAAGTATTCACTCTCTCATTCACTCGCCCATTCACTCCTTCACTCCTTCACTCACTCACTCCTTCAGTCACTCACTCATTCACTCACTCACTCCCTCACTCCTTCACTCACTCATTCACTCACTCACTCACTTACTCACTCACTCCTTCATTCACTCACTCACTCACTCATTCACTCCTTCACTCATTCCTTCACTCATTCACTCACTCAATCCTTCACTCACTCATTCACTAACTTGCTCGTCTCATTCACTCACTCATATGGCACCTGCACCGCAGCCAGAATTCAATCTTTAAATGCAATTTGGGTGTAAGCCTGTAGTTTACAGACCTATATATAGTAGAAAATAACACCTTGATTTCTGAGGTTTGACATGCCGTTGGTTTCATTGACGCCTTTATATTTACAAAGCTAACATATAGAATCAGCAAGTTACAGTATATGTTGTCTTGGCTGTGTCGTCTCCCTTTTTTGGTATCTCTTATATCCCCTGTTCGGAAAGTGTAACATTGCCTGTGCACCATGCCAATCAATCAAGCAGTGCACCATAATGCTAGTAAAGCTTTAGTGGTAAATCGAGCTCATGAAGGAAAAAAGAGAAGGATGGGGATGGTTCTTTGAAATTGCTTAATAAAATAAGTCAGTATAGTGTCTGCCCCTGTTCTAATAGACATGAAAAGACAGCTAAACTTTATCAAGATAAACACTGCATATGTAAACACCATATGTATTGCCAGTGTAAAGATATCAGCCAACCTGGTCATTTAATATACATTGTCTATTTTGAATTTTCCCAGTTTTACTGGAGGCTGAATTCACGTGTTCACTGTGTTAACTGAAATGGCCCAGCAAAAAAAAAAAAAAGCAGTATTGCTGTTCTGGTACTTTTAAAGGACATTATATATGGGGGAAAGTCCCACTCTTAAATTATTAAAAGAGGCCAAGGTATTCGTAGCAGTGAGAAACTCTTCTCCACAGTGCTGTGTAGCTTTTTCATGAGCTGGAAAATCTGTTTTCTGGAGTGGCTTGGAGAGGAGGAGGGAAGGCAACCAGTGTGTATGTGCACTGAACTGTGAATAAATATATTAACATGTGAAAGAGTGGGACCAACACAGGCTTAGTCCCAAGACTCCCAAAGAGCAAAAGGGAGGGCAGAAACACACATTACTCCACCGTACAAAAAAGTCCTTTTTTCTCTTTCACTGACAGCGGGACCTGACACACCTCCTAAGTGATTCAATCTTTTAAAAACACTTAAAACTCAGAAAACTATACCTAGCAGCACAAAGGATGTATTTTTGATTAGTCTCTTCATTTCAGCGCAAAGTGTTAATATACAGTGGGGGAAATAAGTATTGAACACGTCAACATTTTTTTCAGTAAATAAGTATTAACTCAAGAAATCTTCAAATATACAAAAATCCAAACATTAAATTCCATAAATAAAGTTATGTGTAATGAAGTGGAATGGCACAGGAAAAAAAGTATTTATTTATTTACTACTTAGTGGAGAAGCCTGTGTTTGTAATGACAGCTTCAAGATGCTGCTGTATGAAGAAATTAATGGGCCGTAGTATTCAGGTGTGATTTTGGCCCATTCTTCTAAACATATTGTCTTTAAATCTTGTTCAATGGGATTCAAGTCAGGTGATTGACTGGGCCATTCTAACACCTTGATTTATTTTCTCTGAAACCAATTGAGAGTTTCCTT
>JANDJT010000092.1:3385895-3396486 GCA_024331685.1 Stegophilus panzeri | reverse complement strand
ATATTTCCAGATTTCTTGAGTTAATACTGATGTCTGGTGAAAATTTCATGTGAATAACCTCATTGGAAATATATTTAATGAAAAAAATGCTGACACGTCCAATACTTATTTCCCCCACTGTATCCAGATCCTATTCATCCTTATTCAGGAAAGTTACATAAGAGTAGCTATCATACTGATATCCTGTATGTTTAAATTAAACATCCTAAGCTTATCTTCCTCTGAATTATTAGAGACGTAAATGACATTTATGAAAATAAACAAAATCTGGTCATGTTACCCTTAGGTTAAAATGTTGACCTCCACATAATCGTTATAATAAAAATACAAACATAAAAATATTCATGTTTATTTGACAAATTTATCCAAACACACAAAGCTTCACATGCATTTATTGCTTAAATTCTTAAAGCTTCAATGCATGCATTTATTGCTCTGAATGACAAATTGGTATCCTGCGATAAGAAGAACATCTGGGTGAGCTGCGTGTCCAGTGTCTTGTGTATGTTTCTAAGCTGCCTCTGCGTGCTAGCCTCCTCCGAAATGCCTTTGCCATTTGTAACCATAGCAGCAGTGACTGCGGCTGATTATAGCATGTCATTGCTCTGCCGTGTGCCTCTGCAGGGGCCAGATGCGACTCCGCAGCATTATGAGAGCTTCACCTTTCCATCACAGCTTGCAGTACACAGTGCTTTTAATCTCTCAGAATATGCTTGGCCTGGTTAGTGCTTCCACCTGATGCTACCAGTCTTTCTAATAACAGCGACTTCACCCACCCTGCAGGACAGGTTTCTACAATACACCGGGAAAGCAGTAGGCTTCTTAAAATCCATTTAGAGATGCGCTAATTATGTGTCAGCTGGGGGGGGAGATTTAAAGCAAGCAACAATGAAGTCAAGGCGATTAATAATGAAGATGAGATGAAAATCGAGTCTGAGAATGCAGTGTAATCTTGAAGCTGTGCAATTATTCAACAGTGTTTGTAAGGTGTTAAAGTATGTGGGTGTGTGAGGGGCATATTTATTTTACATGCATAAGCTTGTGAGACCCATTTCCATCTGCCTCTTACAATCTGCATACATGATTCAGCTTGCGGCGCTGTACCGTATCGTTATGGTGATATATTTACCACCCTGCCATGCAGTGACAAATAGTATTTTCTCTCCATTCAGCATCTTTAGTAGTGAGGCATGCTATAATATGCTTTAGTATCATAGTATATGTTATATGAAATAAAGAGAAGACAATTCTAAACATTTCATACATTGCTTTCAAAAGTGTATCATTATTTTTTTCCCCAGGTGAAGGGTGAAGATGAAAGACATTGGGGAGAGAGATTACTGTTAGATTTACTCAGCTGGTCAACAAATATTCACTGAAATGTGTCCTCAGAGCAGCAAGTATCATGATCAGTTCAGTGACGCGACCAGTCAATTTATGCTCTCAGAAGAAAGAATATATTCCAATAAGCACATCAAAAGCTCTTACACTATTTCATACATTTATCATACACAATTTTAATAGATTGGATACTGCCACTTACCCAGGACAATGAAATATTCATTCTTACTGCATAAGTGTGCAATCTTTTATAATTTTTGTTTAAGAGTTTCTGTCATCAACTGCTGTTGTTTTCCTTAGCCGACCTGTTCCATGTCTGGTTGTTAGTATACCAGTGATTCTTTTCTTTTTCAGGACATTCCACATTGTTGTGTTGGCTATGCCCAATGCTTGTGCAATGGCTCTGATAGATTTTCCCTCGTTTATTAGCATCAAAATGACTTGCTTTTCTTTGCTCTCTGGTCTTCATGGTGGTTTATACTTTTTTTTTTTTTTTACCAACAAATGCAATCTTCAAAAGCGAAACCCAGGGCTCTGACCAAGAGTAGACATTCAGAGCTATTAATTCTTTAAACAATCAATCTTACAGGGGACACCTGGGCAGCAGGAAACAACAATCAGTCACATGTTCCACTATTTTTGATCACTTGAAAAAATGGGTGATTGAAACAAAAGGTGCCATGTTCTAAGTTGTTTAACACATCTGGATGCAAATATGAGGAAATGAAAAGCTGAAATTCTGATCTGTCATCTCATATTTATTTTTGATCTGAAACCCAAATGTCTTCGATGTATAGTGAAAACATTACATAGAATTGACCTTGCTGTTCCAATACTTTCAGGAGGGGACTGTAAGTGTATCTAGGTCTAAATGTAAACCTTTTCTAATTTTTCCATAACACCAGTCACCGAGAGTATTATTTTTTTTAAGCCTACATGACGTTTGTGTAATTACTACGTCATATCGTACATTTAGCACAGAGAGAAGCGCATTTGGGATCAAACTTATTTTCAGTGTATCATGTAATATGACTGATATGTTGTGGTTGAATCGAGTGCTATTGCAAACAGAATTTTGCTTTGTCCAAAATAATTTTCCATGCATCACTTGCAGGCTCGTTTTCCAAAATTTATCCGTGGCCATCTGTATTCACTACAGAGGGGTGTATTTTGTGTTGACACTGGTAAACTCTGTTTGGATTGCATTTAACACTGTTCTGTAGATTGTTATTTGGCAAATACACATTTTTTATGGTAAAAAGGGAAATAGCTTGTCATACTGAAGCTGAGACAGCTATCCCACATAGCTGGAGTTACTGATCTAGCTAGCTGTTACATTATAAATTGACCTTGAATTTAACTCTATGGACATAATTCTCTCATTCATCCTAATTCAGTTCAGTGCCAAATTTAACTTCCATTTAAAATCCATACCTAATGACTTGTTCTCTGAAGTGCTCAAACTCTTGTGGCTTAAAAAAAAAAAAAATGTGGACAAGAAACAGAGGAGCTAAAACAAGTTAAAACAAAACAAAAACAGAAATATTATAATCTCTGCAGGAACTTTGAACCAACAGCACTGGGTAAAGAAGTACCGCTCCTGCAACGGTGCCAGGCAGTCACCCATCAACATTGAGGAAAGCTTTACCCAGGTTCAAGTGCAGTACCAGGATTTGCAGCTAGAAAACTGGGACCAGCTCATGACTGATTCTACTATCACCAACGATGGAAAAACAGGTTGGCTTACTGTTTCTTGGTTCAGAGGCATGCTAGATAAAGAAAACAACATACTAATTTGATTTTTTTTTTCCTTCATTTAATCTAAATTAAGTGTTGAATGTAAGAAGGAAGTCATGCGCTGCATGCTGGTGAAAATTTAATTCAATTAAGCTCGTATTAATCCCTCCAAAAACAATTAATTTTTGTTTTATACAAATGCATATATCCTAATACATCTTCCTGAGCTAAATACACCTGTCTTTGCTGACAGAATAATTAATTATCATTTAGAATGCTATCTGCTGAAATGGCAGTCATTCGTTGGTGCACTTATTAGTTGAAACAACATGTCTTTTCTCACAGGTCTATATAGGTACAGAATTATCTGTAGAGGAACTGAATGGCTCTTTTTTTGCATGTTCTCAAGCATAAAATGAATCCTTTGTGGAAGTGAGTGCAGTGATTCTTTGTAAAGTTCATCGGTAATTATTCGATTTTGTGTGTATGTACCTGCACGTACATTTCTCAGTGGTTATCAGTGTGAATGGACAGTACTACATCAGCGGAGGAGGACTCAGGTCACGGTTCAAAGTAGCCAGGATCACGTTCCACTGGGGTCGCTGCAATGCCTCATCAGATGGTTCAGAACACAGCCTTAATGGCTACAAGTTTCCTCTAGAGGTAAAAGTTACTTTGACACATCTTAACACACACGTCTGACACAGCTTCAGAGCTTCCCAGGTGCATTGTAGGATCAAGAGATCAAGATGAGGATTAATGCTGCATTCCATTGTACTCGGAAAAACAACCTCAGAAAATCCAACCTCCGACACAGTAAAGTGCAGTAGAAAGCCCATTCAAATCGGAATTCCAAGTTAGGAACTTGTGCAACATCCACCTAGCTGTTAAATATCTGGCATAAACACAACTGGCATCGCAGCAGCGTGGCGGTACACAGCCAACAGCAACAGAATTCCATTCGCATCTTTTTCTACTTGATAAAACTTGATTTTATATAATATGTAGCTTTTGTGTTGAGAACAGTTGTCCAACTGCTTGGTAAGTTTAGATCTGTAACATGATTCTGTTGACTTAAGTTCAATTTTAAAATAATTAATGTAGATCCTGTTTATATGTTTATAAAACTCAGAGACTAGCCATACAAACATGACTTTTGCATCAACTGCAATGTGTTTTGATTAGAACTCAAAATTGACTTAGAACTGAGTTTTGAGTACAATGGATTACAGCATCAGCCTTATCTGCTGTTCACTATCTAGCAATACAATACAGTATAGTACAATATACACTGATCAGCCATAACATTAAAACCACCTACCTAATATTATGTACTGTACCTTATGCTGCCAAAACAGCTCTGACCCATCAAGGCATGGAGACCTCTGAAGGTGTGCTGTGGTACAACATCTGGCAAAAATGATGGAATCACCACATTTAGAGGATGCTTACTTGTTTTTTTTTTTTTTTTTAACTTCGTAGCAAATAAACAAATCACAGATATGACACCAAACAATTTTTGTTTAATAGCTTATCATTCTGGCTTCGTGAAACATACCTCAAACAAATAAAATGTAATTATTTAAATTAATGGCATAGTTTTTTTCCAGATCAAGTAGAGGAAAAAAATTATGGAACCATCAACAAAAAAAAATCACAATTAGTACTTTGTTGCTCCTCCTCAGGCTGGCCGAGTATTCATGCAAACACAGTCGGTTATGTCTTAAGTGTATGTAAACAGTTGGGGAAAAAATTGGAGGTGTGTCAATATATTAGATCTGTGCATTAGGTCTTAAAGTGACAGCAGTCTAATAAACCTGCTGCTGTCTGTGTCATTAATGTTAATCAAACAACAAAAGACAAAGAGAAAATCACTCACTCATTTCACTGAATAACTCCAGTAAATTTTATAAGAATCACTGTATATGTCACATAGTGAAGTCTATTTCATAGACATATATTTAATTGCTTTAATCAATTTCCATAGTATTTTTTACTTGAACTCTACTGATAGACCTACCCGAGAAAATCTTTATCGTGAAATAAGATTGTAGTCATATCACCCACCCCTAAACATTAGCATTTGGTGGCTCCAGTCTTGAATTTCATGTAAAATGTGAAATGCACTTCTTGTAATAAATATCATAAACCCTGCTGATAGGGATTTTTAAAATTTATTTTAGGAATTAAAATGAAAAAAAGTTACAAGACCAGAGCTGTGTTCAGAAATGAGTTTGTTGACATTCATAGAGAGATTACAAGCAGTAATAAATCATGAAGCTTGTTGTTACGACATGCTGCTAAATGGAACTCTACTCTGTACTCTCTCTCGGCCTATATAACTGTGGGAGAGACGCATCAAATTACTGAAATGTCAACTCGAACTGGAGGAGACAATATAGTGTGATACAATAACAGCTTCATTTGTATTTTCATACACTTGTAATATAATAAAAGTTCTACATATACCTCTATATCCTTTTTTTTTCTTTGAAATCATTTTTTAATAGGAAACTAGTCGAGGTGCTGATGACATGAAATAAAAACTTTAAATGGAAATGGCAAGATGTAATTGAGGTATTTTTTGCTACGTTTATGTTGCCATTGGTTTGTGAAGGTTAAAATATTACTTTAACAGCTCAGTGTTGAGTTTACAATTGCAATTTCAAATCTTTTTTCAATTTAATTACTTTCTGGACTCGGCTGGACTCGACTCGGACTCAGACTTAAGTCCAACTCGGCCCCTTTTGGATAACCAACCAGACTCGATTGGTTAAGGACTTGGTATTGACTCGAACTCGACAAAGGTAGACTCGGACACAACACTGCCTTGAACTAATTGTCATGTTGCTCAAACCATTCCTGAACAATTTTTGCAGTGTGACGACTTACAGCCAGAAGCTCTGTGCTAGTTTGAAATGCTGGTTGATGCTTTTTATACATATGGCTCTAATAATGCTTACATGCTGTCACTCACAGATGCAGATTTACTGTTATGAGGAAAATGAGTTTGAATCTATAGATGATGCTCTGAGGGGTAATGGCAGAATCACTGCATTGGCCGTACTGTTTGAGGTGAGTCAGTGCTTCTCAGTTCAACAGTACTTTTTTTTCTTTTTCCCTTGGTACTCAGAAATGTACATGGTTTCACAGGAGAGTGTTGACGATAATGAGAACTATGCTGCCTTAATCGATGGGGTCAACGCTGTCAGTCGTTATGGTATGTGTTTTTTTTTTGTTTGTTTGTTTGTTTGTTTGTTTTTTAAATTTGGTTCTTTTGAATATAGTTCAAATTTGCTTGCATAGATTATTGGCAGGCTGTGGGCAAAAGTAGTGAAGAGAAACGCACTGTGATTGTGATTTTATCAATATTTAACATTACAAGAGAGAAGAATGAAAAAGTTTTCAAATGAAAAAGTTGATAAAAGTTTGCCTGATGTATGAGCCTCATTATATTGAAATATCAAATACATTCTTCAGCTCCACATTTTAAAATGGTGGCGAAAAAAACAGAACAGTTTTATAGATCATTGATCTGGCTCTAGATACAGCTACTTTATGACAATGTCCTATTTTCAAATAGCCTACAAATAAAATTTAATGCGGTAAGCATGTTTGCCTCGCACGTCTGGGGTTGGGGGTTCAATTCCTGCCTCTGCCCTGTGTGCAGAGTTTGCATGTTCTCCCCTTGCCTCAGGGGTTTACTCCGGATACACCAGTTTCCTCCCCCAGCCCAAAGACATGCGTAAGGGATGTCATAAAAAGGGACTGATTTTATATGAATAAATTGTAAAACAAGGGCGCGCAGTGGCTTAGTGGATAGCACGTTCGCCTCACACCTCCAGGGTTGGGGGTTTGATTCCCACCGTGGCCCTGTGTGTGCGGAGTTTGCATGTTCTCCCCGTACTGCGGGGGTTTCCTCCAGGTACTCCGGTTTCCTCCCCCAGTCCAAAGACATGTATGGTAGGCTGATTGGTGTGTCCAAAGTGTCCGTAGGGTATGAATTGGTGTGTGAATGTGTATGTGATTGTGCCCTGTGATGGACTGGCACTGTGTCCAGTGTGGACCCCGCCTGTGCCCAATGCTCCCTGGGATAGGCTCTAGGTTTCCCCGTGACCCTGAAAAGGAGTAAGTGGTAGAAGATGGATGGATGGATGGATGGATGGATGGATGGAAATTGTAAAACATTTAACTGTGACTGCTAAATTCAACTTTTGCTATAACTTTAAATAAGCTATAAATGTGCTTTGGCACATTTTGCTATAATCTTTGTTATATATGTTGTGTGCCTTTTAATTTTTAAACCACTTATAGTTTATCTAATTGTTAACAGTTATAATTGATTAAACATTCACTTCAATTTTAACATAGAATTTAGTAGGAGTTTTATGGCATATGATATCATGTTTTTCTTTCTATTTGATATGAAGGTAAAAGTAGTATGCTTGAGGCCTTTCCTCTGCTTGGTCTACTGCCTGAGTCAACAGCAAAATATTTCATCTACAATGGCTCCCTCACCACGCCACCCTGCACAGAGACAGTGAAGTGGATTGTGTTCAGAGACACAGTGCCAATTTCTGAAACACAGGTCAGAGCTTCTCTGTCCTCTTTTATGTTCAGTTCTAATTTACACATACTCTCACTTACATACACACAAACTTTCTTACAGCATTTGCATTTTTTTTTTGTATTTTCTTATATGTTACATCATGATCACAACCATGTCTATGGAGGGAATAACACAAAATGGACCTGATTAATTATTTGTATGCTTTTTTGTTCATTCATTCATTCATTTATTCATTCATTCACTTATTCAACTGCACAGTACTGCACAGATGAACCAGGGCCCCATGTAGCTGTGAGGCAGCAATGCTTATCCTTATTGAAACCTTATTGAAAACCTTATTGAAAGCCTTATTGAAATTATGTCTTTCCTTATGGAAGCTAACAAAATTACCCTAAAATGCTAAAATATTAACTGTGGTAAAGTCTCAAAAATACACCTAACAATGTATCCACACTCTACCAGGTACAGTGAAATAAAACAAGACATGTATGCTGTAGACACGTTTTAGGCTGCTACTGTGTGTGAATACAATATTGAATTTAAAAAAAGACTTAATATCTGGTATTTCAAGCCAGCTCTGGAACAAATTAAGATCGATATTGTTGATGCTTGTTCTAATAGGGACCCTTCTTAGAGCCAGACATACTTTTACATAATGAACCATAATCCTGTCTTACATAGGGACCACATGCCCGAGAGGGCCAGCGTTAACCTTATAGAACCAGGAGAAGTAGCACAGTGAAAACTGGGAAGCAGCGGCATGTGGCTCTTTGTAATGCCCATGAGGAGGAGATGCTCCTCGTAGAGTGGCATTTGATGGTAGGGGCTGTACATCCAGCCTTTCTATGGGCCATGATGATGACGGCCACTACTCAGTGGCCTAGTCTCTACTTAGACAAGGGATCCCCTCATGCAGGGTCTAACTCTATCCCTAACCCTTCATGGAATACTGCAAGGTCAATTTTTTTTGTGTGTGATTTTTTACATGGGGCAAAGCAAGCTTATCTCCAGAGTATGCAGTTCTCCCCCATTCAGACCCATGTTTCAGATTGGCATCTTGCATAGGCTCATAAGGAGGGGCCTTATGCACCTTCACCAAAAAGGGGATATCCTACAACAGACTCTTAGGGAAGCTTGGCAGATGGAGGCACCATTCCATGTAGTTGTAATAAAACTTATTAGCCTCCAGAGAGATTCCATCCTTGGTGTTGTTATACACTGGGAATGACGTCACATATGTCTTTACTGTATTTGGTGACTTGTTGCTATCTTTTGCAGTCCCTGGAGAGAAGTTTTTAGGGAATCAAGCAGTGCGCCGGATCTAGTTTATGGAGTGCACACCATTCACCAAACAGCTTCCATCTAAAAGTATAAAAGACCCATGTACTAGGGGCTCTTGCATTCAGGAATGTTTCCAAGACTGATGGGCTATAAGTCCTGAGTTGTTGAGTCAAACAGAGAAGCCACAGGCACAGATGACTTGGCTGAGTGTGCCAAATCTCTCCTTACTTTTAGGACAGCAGATCTGCTTAGGGAAGAAGCTACCAGTGTGTTTCAACCACCAGCTAAAGCAGTATTGGGACCAAGGGTTTTCCAGCCATCTCATGGTCATGAGCAGGACTGGGCCTGTTGCTGAATTCTGCACATTGTGGGAAGAATCAGAGGAAAGGTATCAAATAGATGTGGAAACTAGTCATGGCCCAGTGCGTCCTGTTTCTATAGACCACCCTTGTACATCTCCAGCATATGAGATGTGCTCAGTGAGACTAACCATGGGGAGGCTTACCTGAGGACATTCTGTGCAAGGTGGAGAGACTGTCTGTAGTGAATATCTCGCAACTGGACCTCTTTCTCTAGAGTTCGTGAGAGTCTTCTCTACAGTCTCTAGTGGCCCTTCTTGCAGAAACAAGAGCCAGTTGTTCCAGCAAACCCAAAAGGATTAGAGCTGTGACTATACTTATCAATTATAGTATCCCTAACTGGAGTGACAGGGTGTCTAGCATTCTCAATGACTATAATGTCTCAAAAAATTTAACTGGAATGGCTGTCCATGGATGGCAAACCATAAAAAGCATCTGTGTTCCAGGGTTATAGGGATATGAAAATAGGCATTGCACAGGTACACAGATGTAAGGGAGTCTTTAGGCTCCAGTTCAGCCCCCTCAAATCTAGAATTAGACAGAAAACACTGTCCTTCTTCTGAACAAAGAAGTATTTTCAGTATAACCCATTGTTTAAACTGTGGAGTATACCTTCTCTTTAGTGGTGCTGTTTAGAGCCCTCCCCACAACGGAGGTCACCTGTTATGGGCCTGAGGGTGTGACTCTCCCTGCTGTTGCCTGACCTAAAGTATGGACAGTACGTTTGGTCAAGCTGGTTTCATAATTCTGAAACCTGCGCTCTCCTGTCTAGTGTTTCATTGGAAGCAGGCCCAAAGAGCGACCCTAGTATTTTTCAGGGTTAACCATACTTGGTGCAATATGCAAACTTGGTTGGTGGAAAGTCGATTTATATCCTGGCCTATGTATCCTACCTGTAGAAATGGGGTTTCAACCAGCTCTCCCACAGGGAGTTCAACTTCTATAGATTGTTTGAGTGATTGTTTGCATGTGGCTAATGTATTTTCAGTGCATGCCAAACACAAAGTAACATCACAAGTTCCCACTAGAATGTCATCTGTAAGTCTGCATTTAGTGTTCTGGACATTGTGCTTCATCTGGTGAGACAATCAGCATCCCAATATAGGCATCAAGGTAGTCCTGTGGCTCAGCCCATCCTGGTCATGGTCAGTCATATTTGCTAAAATGCACACCACAGTGGTTGGGTGTGGTTGAGCTTCAATTCAATTCAATTAAATTTTATTTGAATAGCGCTTTTTACAATAGACATTGTCTCAAAGCAGCTTTCCAGAAATATCAACACGGTATATAGATATTAAAGGTG
>JANDJT010000092.1:3361009-3374981 GCA_024331685.1 Stegophilus panzeri | reverse complement strand
GGCATGGGGGGATCGGCCAAATAATCAGTTATGAAAATAATCATTAGTTGCAGCCCTACTGTTAAGAACTGTGAAATATAACAGGAATGATTCCACTGACTTGCAGAAGTAGAACTGAGCATGTGCAGGAACTTTGTCTAAATCACCAGCATGTTAGCACACACTGCCTCACGCTCAAATGGATTCTTTCTCAGTCCTGCTAACCTTCAGGGGCAGTGTATAACACCTGAATAACCCTTTGGGTGCCTGTATGCTGAAATATTAGACCAACGTCACATAGTGATGTATGACACAGTACTCACAACAAACCATTTTTTTTTTCTTTTTAATTACTACACATTCCCTTTTATTTTCTCAATGTCGGACTACATGAACACCATATGGAGTGTAAGAAATTACAGACTACCTCTTAGCAGATTCCACCCTGAACTGTGTTAGGATAATCTTGTTCCCCAAAAAGACCATTTATCTCAGTCTCAGCAATATGTGTATAATACCACCTACAGTGACATTCACACAGTTCTAGTATGGGAGCAGCAGTGGGACATCACGAACCATCCCTGAACAAAGGCCTACGTGACCGTAATTAGCATTCAGAAAGACATCTGTCTCGATAACCCTATCACCTCACCATTTGGGGTCACACCTGTAACAACATCCGTACTGTGAGAACGGAAAGCGATCACATCAAATGCTATCCTTAATTGACATTTGGAATGAAACTTAATTTACATTACATACAGAAAACCTGGTTTAAAACACAGTATAAAATGTCTGTGCTGATATTGTTCAGGGTTCACTTTGACTCCGACGAACCCGAAGTGCTTCATGTACTTTGTCACTGCCGTGCTGTAATAAAGTTATTCTTCATTGAGATCTCCAACATCCTCTTCAATTTTTCATACAGGAGCTATCTGCTTAGCAGCTTGTGACTATGGTATGAGGTTTAGTGTCCTTCGAAGATATGAATAACCTCCGCTTATTAGCATTCTACCCTACTGGGCACTGTAGCATCTGTTAGCCTTGAGTGCCTCTGTGTTTTCTCTCTTCAACTGTTCCACATCCTGTCAGGTTCTGCTAATTAACTGGCTGTTTTAGCTTGTTGCTTTCATGTTCTTCTAATTTAGTTTACTGACTTTGTTTACTGATGAGTCTGCTATTCTTAGCTATGATTCCCACTGATAATAATCAGCTATGTACCCACTAACTTACCATCATTACCAAGGATGCTGTGTCTGACTCAGACTATATACTGTGTTGACTGTGTGGGGATGCCAGTGCTGAGACTCATACTCAACTGGCGGATTTTAATCCTGACTCAGTGCTAAACTGCCTGTTGCTTGTAAACGGCCAGGTCCAGGACAACCTATAAGCACTGCAATGGGCATTTTTACAGTTCAAAACGTCACTCATTGGACAGTGATCACATCAGATCATTGGTCCTGATGACATTGTCGCAAGGGTGTAAATTACAGTTCTGATGCTTGCCCTGAGCCTTATGAAGGGTTTAAGGACTCACTGATTTCACAGCCCAAATCTTTTCTTTGTTTTTTGGGCAGAGGTGCTATAGAAAGGTAGATCCCACGGCGCTCAACACTCTCTGACCAATTTATTTGGAATTAATTCATTAATTAATTAGAAATCTGTTCATTCATGAAAATATCTAATCAGGACATCATGAGACAGCAGCTCAGGACATAAATGCATGTAGGCATGGGTCAGGAGTGTCAGTTAATATTAAGATCGAACATCAGATTGGGGGAAAGTGTGATTTCAGTGACCTTGACGATTGCATGGTTGTTAGTGCCAGACAGGCTAAGGGTTATATTAAGGTTAGAGTTAGGGTTATGGGGTTGGGGTTAGGGGTTATGGTTATATTAAGGTCAGGTTATTACCATTTTATCCCTGGTTTTGGTGACGGTACTTGGTCAAGATTTTATCCGTAGTTGAGAGTGGAAATTGTCTGAGGCTAAGCTGTGATTCCTGACTCAGACTTTGTTGATGGTAATTGGTCATGATTTTATCCGTAGTTGGGTATTGTATTGATGGGAATTGTCTTGGGCTAAGCTGTGACTCCTCTAATTATCAAGTCTGTGAATAATAAATCAGTCGTGCACCTACCCTCAGTGGGACTGGTGTTGAGCAGGAAGGGTTGTGCTGTGGAATTTTGCTGATTTCAATGGGTGTCTGTCATCCATTTTCCCGTGTTTTCCCACAAGCACAGATTCAGGGTTATTCCAGGTTATGAACGTGGCACCTTTGAGCATCTCTAGCCCCTTCTGGCTGTTAAGATTAGTTACATATATAACTGTATGTCTATAACTGTTATGTGGTTCGGCGAGAAGGTTCCACGGAATGGTTGTTGTATGACACCGGTATTTGTTGTGACTACTGCATCATGCATCACAATGCATCACATGCGTCACATCTTGTCATGTGTGCACACATGCACAAGGGATTATTCAGGTGTTATGCAGTGCCCCGGGACGCTGTACACGGTTCATATAACCACAGTTACATATGTAGCTAGCGCTTTATGTATCAGCACTGGCTGTTCACTGTTTGTCCTGGACTCTCATTGTTGTGTTTTTTTTTCTGCGTTTTCACTCCTCATCCCCTGATTAGAGCTTGAAAGAGTCTTACGAGGTAAGACATGTCAGTCTATGTTCATTCTCCCTTTAAATGCATAACTGTAGTTTGTTCTTGTCTCGTCTGTCCTGGTTATTGTTAATGAAAGCATCATTGCATGCACTTTGCATGACTCCAGTGTGAAATGTAATGATACCTAAACTGGAAAATTTAGTTGATAGAATGTAGGGAAATGGACAGGCTTTACACAAAAAAATGTGTGGGTTATTTCACAGGAAATTCAGTCCTGCACGGTGGACATGGTTATTACAACAGACAGTTCAAACCACCCAGACAACAAGAGCAAGAACAGATACATCAACATCTTGACCTGTAAGAGAACCAATTACTTTCTGCTACACAAACACATACACAGTGCAGTCTGTAAACAAACCTGTGACAATCTTTGTGTTAAAGAGAACTGTTGATTGAACTGAAATGGACACACCCCCAGAAAGAAAGAAAAATCAAGTAATTTTTCTTTCTTTTTTTCCAGATGATCACAGTCGAGTCAAGCTAAATCATAATGCAGAGAAAGATGGAAAGACTGGAGACTATATAAATGCCAGTTATGTGGATGTAAGTGTAATACGTACACATTTGAATGTATTTAGTGTAAGGTATTAATCACTATAGAAAGCTACAATCTTTGTGCTAGTTAGATTTTGTTGTGATAAGTGCTCCCAGAATGAGTGATAGATTTTTGGGGTTAATCTCATTGGGCTGGAAAATATGCTTTTGGCCCTATAGGTATAATCTTTTAGAACTTGGGTTGGTTTATTGCCTTATAGTGATTTAGACAGGTTTTAAACTCACTGCAATAATTACAGGTTTTAAACCCATTACAGTAATAACAATCCTGACCTGAAGCAATGATACTGAGGTGTTTTTTTTGTTTGTTTTGTTTTTTAAGTGATGCCTTAGATACACGTAATACTGTTGGGAACATTCTCCTCTGGCATGATTGACACTGTGTACTTTTTTTTTGTTATTTTTTTTTAACAAATCTTAACAAGAATTATAAATTGTTCTAGGGCTACAAACATCCAAAAGCTTACATAGCAGCCCAGGGTCCACTGAAGACAAGCCTGGAAGACTTCTGGAGGATGGTGTGGGAGCAGAACGTTAGCGTCATTGTCATGATAACCAACCTGTTGGAGAAGGGTCGGGTAAGGTGACGTAGACTTGCTTTATGAGAAGATTGTTCAGATTTTTTGGAGAATGACTTATACAACTCATATTCACCAGGCATGTGAATATGATTTTTAGAGACAGATGTGTTATATTGGAGCTGGAAATCAATTCTGCAGTGGAAGAGTTGAGCACTTTAGAATACTTTGCTTTGTATGCACTTCCTGGACCTGTTCATTCTCATGCGATCTGTCTTTATCTGGTTCTCAAAAACAGGTGATAGAGAATGAAAAATTGTTGTGATGCCAGTTATTTCATTTCATGAATCATACATAAAATGTTCAATATTTATTTGGTTGTGATAAGTGCTCCCAGAATGAGTGATAGATTTTTGGGGTTAATCTCATTGGGCTGGAAAATATGCCCATAAATATAATAAAAATTTGACGGATATTAATGAGGAATGAAGTAACTGGACAAAAGTAACTCTGTAATTATTAGCAGTGATCTCAAACATCTGGAGCCCACTTTATAGTACATATCAAATCATATAGTACATACAGTATAAAATATCAAATAACTCAAATATCAAATTGCCCACAGAGAAAATGTGACCAGTACTGGCCTATGGAAAACCAGGAAGAGTATGGGAGTTTTCTTGTCACACTGAAAAGTACCATAACGTTGGCTTACTACACCAAGAGGACCTTCACCCTGAGAAACATCAACAACAAAAAGGTTCTCCATCATCATGGTTCAACAGTCTGAGCGAGATTTATACAGCATAATGGCAAAACTGTCTGAATTTTATAAAAAGGCAGATTTTAGGATCATATTGTTTACGTGTCCATGTCATAGGGCTCTCTGAAGAGTCGCAGTCAGGAGAGAACCATTGATCAGTACCATTACACTCAGTGGCCAGACATGGGCGTTCCTGAGTACACACTTCCCGTGCTCAAATTTATACAGAAGTCATCTGAGACGCGGAGCGCTGACTCAGGCCCTGTGGTGGTACACTGCAGGTAAATAGCTGGAGCGACACTGAACTGAAATCTGTGTGCGAGTGTGTGTATGTTCTTTATAAATACTATTAGAGTTTAAATGATGCTTGGAAAAGATGTTTTATGAATATGTTTAGTGCTGGAGTGGGACGAACAGGAACTTACATTGTGATAGACAGCATGCTGAAGCAGATAAAGGCTGAGCGGACGGTGAACATCATGGGTTTCCTGAAGCACATCCGCACCCAGAGGAACTATCTGGTGCAGACTGAGGTAACAACAATTCAGCATACACATGCAGTACAAATCTATACTATTACAGGAGCAACACTTGACCTCCTGCTGCACTTTCCTAAAGAAATGGATACAGTACGGTCTGTAAATTAACCTGTCCAAATTTTATGGCCCGTAGAAATGATGGGAGAAATTACACAAAGATCTGATAGGAATCACAGAATGTATGTATATTAATTATCAAGTGTATATGAATATCCTGAATTAATGGTGTATTTATGTTCTCTTGGAAGCTTTGAAAGACACACATAGAGATACGATCTGAAATTAAACTCAAAGTGTGCTGATTGGTAACTGATGGGGTTGACTATCAGGGGACTGTAACGGGAATACGTGATCCCGTTTGATGAATCAGCTGGGGTAGTCTGTAGGTCATTAGCTTGCTGAGGAACCTGGGAAACCAAAACAACAAAACTTTGAAACTGTCACTGTCCAGTAACTTACTAAATGCACTGTGCTCCCTCAAGATTTAGTGTTAAAAAAAAATCATATTTCATTCTCACTGTGGTTGCTGGGACTACGGTTGCTACGACGGCCATGGGACTGCAATTACCACATGCAGTTTTGCACTCGGGTCTCATTTGAACAGTGGACTAGTTCAACAAACAGACTTCGTATAAAAAACCATAATTTCTTAACTTTCCTTTACTTTCACACTACCTGTTATTACCCAGATGAGGATGGGTTCCCTTCTGAGTCTGGTTCCTCTCAAGGTTTTTTCCTCTTAACATCTTAGGGAGTTTTTCCTCACCACCGTCGCCACCGGCTCGCTCAATAGGGATAAATTCACACATTTAAAATCTGTATCCCGTGTTTATATATTTCTGTAAAGCTGCTTTGAGAAAATGACCATTGTAAAAAGCGCTATACAAATAAAATTTAATTGAATTGAATTGGTCTAATTCCCTAATTCTTCTTGCTATTTCTTTCAGGAACAGTATATTTTCATTCACAACGTGTTAGTAGAGGCCATCAGGAGTAAAGAGACACAAGTATCAGCCAGCTACATTCATGCTTACGTCTCTGATCTTCTCACTCCTGGACCAACAGGCAAGACTCGTCTAGAGAAACATTTTAAGGTATGATGAAATTACTCACTGGCTTTGCTTTTGGATAACAAGGAACGAGACAATGATCTCACCTCTGTTTTTTTTTTTTTATTGTAGTTGATCAGCCAGAAGTGTGCAAATCAGGATGACTATGTGACAGCACTGAAAGAGTGCAACATACCAAAGAACAGGACTTCTGCCCTCAAGCCTGGTGAGTAGCACTGAGGTATATGCCATATCTCTTTCAGATCATTAAGGTCTAAGACTACAAGACCAAGTTGCTTTGTAGCCCTTACATTAATAATGGGCAGTATGACTGTTGATCTGGTATACCACTTGTAACTCTTCTTAAAGTATGCATACATGAGAAAATAACATATTACATACACAATATGTCCAAAGGTATGTGGACACCTGACCATCACACCCATATGTGGTTCTTCCCCAAATGGTTTGTCACAAAGTTGGAAGCATACAATTGTATAAAACGTCTTCGTGTGCTGTACAATTACAATTTCCCTTCACTGGAACTACTCCATACTCATGGCCATATAGGATATAATCCACACAGAATGTGACTGGACAGAACAAAACACTAAACAATGCAAATAAATAGAAACCAAAAATACCAACACTCACTGTTCATTTTATTAAGAACACCTGTATACAGTACGTGTACATTCATGCAGGTGTCTAATCAGACATTCATGTGGCAACAGCGCAATGCAAAAAAACATACAGATACAGGTCAAGCTCTTCAGTTAATGTTCACATCAAACATCAGAATGAAGAAAAAAAAAAGCGTGATCTCTGTTAGAGGTCGACCGATTGGTTCGAGCTGCCAGAAAGAATGCAGTAATCACGCTTTACAATTGTAGTGAGCAGAAAAGCATCTCAGCATGCACAACACATCAAACCTTGAGGTGGATGGGCTACAACAGCAGAAGACCACATTGGGGTCTCCTGTCTGACTCCTGTCAGCCAAGAACAAGAACAGGATGGGTTCCTTTTTTTAGTTGGGTTTCCCTCAAGGTTTCTTCCTCATATCATCTTAGAGATCTTTTCTCTGAACCTCTTTAATTTGACTCATGCCTGCTGTTAGTCCTCTACTCTGCACTCCTCTACTTATAGGAGCCTGAGCCGCAAATCCTTCTGTTTCTTTCCATTCCTGCTGCAACAGCACAGCAAAGATTAGGAGGCTGAGCAGCCCAATCTTCTGGAACTTTCTGTCTCTGCTGCAGCAATTCTGCAAATGTACTTACAGTTTTCTGTCTGAGCCACTGAGCCTGCTGTAACAATTCAGCAAATGGGCTACCCACATGAGGTCATTGTCACGAGGTTATGACTTTGTTATTTGTATCTGGCAATGGAAAAGACCACGTCAAAAAACTCCACTAATTCCAAAGGAAGCTGCCCCTGATGTCCAGAATGTACGAGAGTAGAACTTTGCGTCTTTTGTGTGTTTTTAAGTCCACATACTGCTCAAGAACAGTATATTATTGGTTTTAATATTGATCTCTGTGTGCAGTGGAAAGATCCAGAGTAAGTCTGTCTTCAACTGTGGAAGATTCTTCAGACTACATTAATGCTTCTTACATCATGGTGAGAACTGTTTCCACACGGCTCTTTCACTGTAGTGAGATTCTTAAGATTATTGTGATTGACAGTTGTAGAGTGTGTTCTGTTTGCAGGGTTACCATGAAAGCTGTGAATTCATCATCACTCAGAAACCCCTGGCCAACACTATACAAGACTTTTGGAGGATGATCTGGGACCATAATGCTCAGATCATCATTTCTCTGCCCGATATGCAGAGCCTGGTAAGTCATTGCGCATACACACACACACACACACACAAACAATCGTAGTCTGTACTTTTCTATAGCACTGATATAACTTGTTTATTTACAGAGCGAGGAGGAAGACTGTGTTTACTGGCCCACTAAAGAGCAGCCAATCAGCTGTGAGACCTTTACAGTGACACTGACAGGAGAGGATCAGATTTGTCTGTCTTATGAAGAGTCTCTGGTGGTGCATGACTTTATTTTGGAAGCCTTAAAAGTAAGACAACGTATTGAGATACCTTAAACTTAAACTTATTGAGATACCATCTGTTGATGACGACATACATAAGAGTCACTAAAAAGAACTGGCTTTTGTTTAATAACGAAAAAAATAATTCTAATAACCATTTTATTTTATCAAGTATTCTCTCCCCTTTAACTTTTCTACATGCTGTAGTGTTAC
This sequence comes from Stegophilus panzeri, assembly GCA_024331685.1. Taxonomy (NCBI): domain Eukaryota; kingdom Metazoa; phylum Chordata; class Actinopteri; order Siluriformes; family Trichomycteridae; genus Stegophilus; species Stegophilus panzeri. The sequence goes on along the minus strand of JANDJT010000092.1, from coordinate 3,366,631 downwards.
ACCCTGAGATTAAAATGGACATAATTCTGTTTTTTTAATATTTGATATACAATATGTCTAACATTCAAAGGTACACAATATTCTTTTGTAACACAAAGGTTATTTAAACAAAACAAAAAAAAAGCACCAATACTGGATTAGTACTTATAGAACCACGTTTGGCTGCAATTACAGATGCAGGTCCTATAGGATATGTCTCTTATCAGCTTTTCACATCTGGATTCTGATATTTTTTACTATTCTTATTGGCAAAACTTCTCAAGACCTGTCAGACTGGATGGAGAGTGCTGGTGAACAGCATTTGGATTGAGGTCTGGGCTTTGACTTTCAAGTCAATCACTCCAGAGTAGCATTTGGAAGTATACTTAAGGTTGTCCTGTTGGAAGTTGAACCACTGCCCCAGTCTCAAGTGTCCAATACAGTTCAGACTGGAACAGGTTTTCTTCTACGTCTATATGGCTCCATCCTTCTTGCCCTCAACTCTGACTAGTTTCCCATTTGTGATTGATGAAAAGTATACCTTAAAAACGATGCTCCCACCACAATGCTTCAATGTGTGGATGTTGCTCTCATTGTTCTCTTTGTGCCACTGACAAATGTTTTGGTCTCATCAGACCAGAGAACCTTTTTCCCATATCTTTGCTGATTATCCAACATGCCTTTTGACAAACTCCAAATGGGATTGCAAATGCCTTTTTTCAATAATGGTTTTCTTTTCTCCTCTCTTCCATAAAGCCCGAGTTTGTAAAGTGCCTGGGCCATGGTTTTCCTGTGAACAGCTTCTTCAGTCTGAGTTGTGGAGCTCTCGTGCTCCTTCAGTTAGTTACCCTTGGGCTCTTGGTTGTGTCTCTGACTAATGCCCTCCTTCCCCAGTCTTTTGGTGAATGCCAATGGATCAAGTGGTGCTCTTTGGGATGTCTGAAGTTTGGGATATTTTTTTAATACCCAAACCCCGACTGATAATTTTCCAGGACTTTTCCCCAGACTTGTTTTGATAGCTCCCTAGTCATAATGATGCTGTTTGTTTAGGTATGTTCTCTAACAAACAATGGGGCCTTCTGGGAACAGGTGCATTTACAGTATATTGAGATCATGTGATACTTTAATTGCACACAGGACAAGTTCATTCAACCAATTATGTCTCTGCTAACAACCGGCTTTAGCAGAAATAATGTAGGGTTTCATAGCAACGAGGTGAATTCTCATGCAATTTCAACTTTTATGTTTTTTTTTTTATATGGTAAATATATTTTTTTGCTATTATGGGCTATTTTGTGTAGATCCATGACATATAATTTTCAGTTCCAGGTTGTAACACTACAAAATGTGGGAAATTTCAAGGTACTATACACTACGAGTTTGTTCTCTTCTATACTCATTATTGTTATTGCTGTCTGTGTCACTGAACGACAGGACGACTATGTGCTGGAGGTTCGCTGCTACCAGGCTCCACATTGGCCCAATCCAGACAGACCCATCAGTAATGCCTTCGAGCTCATTAACATCATCAGGGAGGAGAGTGCACATCGAGAGGGCACTATTGTGGTCCATGATGGGTAGGTGTTACGGGTGGCACAATACCAAAAATAATATGGACCTTCTATAATGATTTTTGGTATGTTATACAACGTACATTGTTCTGTATGATGGTGTAATAAGTCTAATAAGAATTCTAAGCAGGACAGTGGAACAATTTTGTGAATAAGCAAGATACATTTGAAAAAGCAGTGAACTTTGAGTGTGGAAGCAAAGCAAGTGTGTGCAAAAGAATCCACCAACCTCTTTTTTTCCTAGCCTCAAGTAAGTTTCCCCTTGTTAGCATTACTTCCCCATAGTTAGCTGGTGACTTGCTGCTGTTCATCTCTATGGGTTTTCCAGGCATTTTCAGTAATTTAAGAAAAAATTCCTAATTCCTAATTATTATTATTTGTGCAGGTATGGAGGCTCCAGTGCTGGGATCCTGTGTTCCCTGATCACCCTGATTAATCAGTTAGAGGAGGAGAACATGGTGGATGTCTATCTGACAGCAAGGATGACCAACCTGATGAGACCAGGAGTATTCACTGATATTGTAAGAACCCTTCATTCAAACTTACCTCCCCATTTATTTTTAATATTTCCACTTTATACAGGAGTCTGTATATTTACAGAATCCTGTGGAGATCTCAGTCTCCGTCGGCTTGATCCTTATAACACAAGAAATAATGTATAGGTAAAGGAGTGATTTAAAATGTAAGACATTAAAGTTGCTCATCTCTGTTTTCCCAGGAGCACTATCAGTTTCTTTACAAAGCTATATTAAGCTTGGTGAGCACCAAGGAAGATGAGAAAACACTTCATTCCACAGAGAACAATGGCACCATCCCGGCTGGCTCAGAAAGTCTCGAGTCTCTTATGTAATGTAAATAAGTCATATGTTTTGAGGTTTTCAAATCTAAAGAGATTACATAATTTGCCTTTGTTTACATCGAGGCTAGAACGTGGCCATTTGGCTTTACATCCCCCAACCCTCAAAAGTCTCTGTATGGGACATTCTGGTACAGGATGTGATTTGGTCTATAATCGTGCCTTTTTGTAAAACGTGTACTTTATAAAGCAATTTGATATGTTATTGTTGGAACTAATGCCAAAATTTCTACTCTTTTCAGAATGTTGACTGCCGCATTGCTAGTGATGTGTATTTAGTTGAGTTAAGAGGTAATATTTATAAGTAAACAGATATACACAGATTTTATAGATAAATGTAGCTCAAATACATTGTTACACAAAGAAACATTTCAGATATACGACTACACACTGATCACATCAACAGACCAAACCCTATTTGTATAAATAAAGTTTCTATTTTACTACTTTTGTTTGACAAAAGTTTAACCATGTTTTTTTTTTTTTTTAATTATTATTTAGGATATATGTGTATACAGTTAAGTGACCGTGCTGTTTTATTCCTTGTCTGTTTCGCTATTTTGGTGCATGAATTTATGTAGATGTAAAGCAACAATTAATGTCTGTGAACAATGCCTGTAAGTTTGTTATTGAGTTTATGAGTGTCTAACTGCTGATTAAGTGACTATGCTGTGTACTTCTTTAAGTGAGACAGTAAGAAACACTACAACCTCTAAACTTGCCACTCGCACGTATTGTGTAAGAATCTCAGTGTAATTGTCACATCTTAACATGTAAATTAGAAAAACAGAGGACCCGGTATTAATGAACATTCCACTTTCCCCTCAAAGTAAAATGAGGAAACTTATCCTGTTTATATTCTACTGGGGGTTTGTTGATTTAGTTGGTTTTATATAAAAATGACTTACAGAAGCGGTTCTTTGTGTCCTTTTTGTGCCAAAAACTTCTTTTTTTTTTTTAATACAGCTCTCTACATGTGGATTATGTTTCTAAAACTATACATCTGTACCAGGAGAGCTGCAGCACCTCAACTCTACATCACCAATAATGAGCTTACAACAGTTTCACCCAGTGAACACATTATGTAAGAGATTTATTGATCGTTATTAAACATAAATAAACGTGAAATCAGCAAAAAGCCCACTGAAACCTCAAGTGGTATGGCTAGTATGAATGAATCCACAATGTGAGTTTAGACCGGCCACTTCCACTGGTTTGCAGGGGCTTCTTCGATCAGTGGTTCCCATGGTTTCCATTCTGCCATCTTTCTGGATAACGCCAGCTCGGACTCTGCCTACAAAATATTATACATTTTTACACACTGCAACTTCGCAATGTTGTGAGATTTTCAGCGTATTCATGTGGCTACTGTTTGGAGTCAGTTTGTAATTATAAAAAGTATATACATATACGGACAAAAGTTTGTGGACACCTGACCATCACACCCATATGTGGTTCTACTCCAAACAGTTGCCACAAAGTTAGAAGCACACTACTGTATAGAATGTCTTCAAACACGTCAAAACATACGCAATATAGCTAAAAATATGTGGACACCTGACCATCACACCCACATGTGGTTCTTCCGCAAACTGTTGTCACAACAGTTATAAGCACAAAATTGTATAGAATGTCTTTGTATTTCCCTTCATTGGAACTAAGCGACCCCAAATCTATTCCAGCATGACAATGTCTCTGTGCACAAAGCGAGCTCCATGAAGACATGGTTTTAAGGTTGGTGTAGAAGAACTCGAGTGTCCTGCACAGAGCCCTGACCTCAATCCCACTGAACACCTTTGGGATGAACTGGAACACCGACTGCACCCCAGACCTCCTCAGTACCTGATCTCACTAATACTCTTGTAGCTGAATGATCACAAATCCCCACAGTCACGCTCCAAAATCTAGTGGAAACCCTTCCCAGAAGAGTGAAGCTCATTATAACAGATCAATCTGGAATGGGATGTTCAACAAGCACATATGAATGTGATGGTCAGGTATCCACGAACGTTCGGCCATTTAGTACAGTATACGCATATTAATATAATTGGGGGAAAAAACAGTTTTGTACTTAAGTTAATTAATGTAGCTGCTACTGTAGATTGGTATCCTGAAAATTTTATCAGGGAATTTGTGTAATTTATAATTCATTTAACAAATTACAATGTTTTTATTTCAAGATTGCTACATAGAGTATACGTATAGTGATAAGTGATCCATTATTTTTTAGAGCTTTCCAGAAAATGGCAAAATGTAAAAGCTAAATGTCAATAGTCCAATTGTTAAATTTTTTCCTCTATTAAATTTGTCATATTTATTTATTTTTTTTTAGAAGCTAAACCAAATATTTCCCATTCTCATTTTTAACTGGACTGACAACATGAAATCATTCTTAATGACATGTACTCTACATGTTTATTACAGTATATTATAGATATTAGGTGATTGTGATGCTGTTTTTTTCTTTTGTAGTTTATTTTTGCAATACCAAATGATGAAAGCTGTAACCTACAGCAACCGTTACGCATATGCCCGGATATTTACAGAGGTGGTATGTGCGGTCATGTAGTTATATCTAGATTATGTATTATCCTCTCTCCTGCTCTGTTGCTCATTTGAGAGAGAGAAAGAGAAGAGATTTCTGTCCATGGTGCAGCTGTAGTGTGTAGGAGTTTAAGCAAAATTGTGGCCTTGAAAGCACAGTAATTACCCCTAGGTATGATAACAGAAAAGCTTTAAATGGTCTACAGCCTTTTTTTTTTTTTTTTTTTTTTTTTTTTTTTTTTAAGCATAAACGTGGCTTTGTTCAGTGTCAGTGCATCAGTTTTGTACTCACTTGTGCGATGACCTCTTCAATCTGGCCACAGTTCATTTTCTTTTCAAGCTTCCCTACATCAGGTTCCTTTAGAGAACATCATACCGTAAGAATCCGCACGCCACTGATCTCAAAGATACCGTGGGGGGAAATAAGTATTGAACGCGTCGACGTTTTTTCAGTAAATATATTTCCAATGGGGCCACTCACATGAAAATTTCACCAGACATCAGTATTAACTCAAGAAATCTGGAAATAGAAAGAATTCACAACATTTAAGTCCATAAATAAAGTTATGTGTAATAAAGTGGAGTGTCTCAGGAAAAAAAAAGTATTGAACACGCTAACTGAAATGTATTTAATACTTAGTGGAGAAGCCTTTGTTTGTAATGACAGCTTCA
>JANDJT010000092.1:3331254-3355481 GCA_024331685.1 Stegophilus panzeri | reverse complement strand
TTTCTGTAAAGCTGCTTTGAGACAATGTCTGTTGTAAAAAGCGCTATACAAATAAAATTGAATTGAATTGAATTGAAATATTTTCATGGAAGCAAAAAAATTTACATAAAGATTTGAATTTTAAAAAGCTACTGAATTCTTAATACTGAAAATTAAAGACCATTGAATTTATAATATCAATATATATATATATTTCTGGGTTGAAAACCAAACATCTGTATTTATTTATTTATTTATTTATTTATTCATTTATTCATTTATAATTAACCTCCTAGAAATTCAAGTGTTCAGAGATTGAGATAAAAAATGTAAAAAAAAAAAATAAATAAAATAAAAAAAAAAATCAGGTAATCATCTTCAAATATATTTTTCACAAATTTAGATTCAATAATTCAGTTTTCAAATATTCAGAAACCTCTGTTCAGGCTGCAAAATTCAATGCGTAATAATAATAATAATAATAATAATAATAATAATAATAATAATAAGTGAAGTTTAACTCAGGCCTACGGGCCATCGTGTGTTGTGTTGTTTTGTATCTCCTGCAGTTAAATGTCTGCCCCTGTCGGGAGCACGTGCCTGCATCACTACATCAACAGAACACTGTGCAATTATGATTTTAATCATATTAATAAATAAATCTGTCTTTAGCAGGAGACTGCAAACAGGGTGTTGGGGAATTAGACAAAAACCTGATACCTGTTTGTGATTATTATTGATTGATTCATTCGTTATCTCTCTCTCTCTCTCTCTCTCTGTCCTTTCTTTCTCTCTCTCTCCCTCTCATATTGGTCAAATAGATGTTAATAATAAATCATGTCAAATATCAAAAGCAGGACTTCAGATCTAGTCCAAAGACCACATACAGTATACGATATTGGACTGAGTAACATTCTATAATGTCTTACAGCAATAACAACAATTACAGTGTTTTCCATTTTCTACATTCATAAACAATCATTACTAAAATGAAATATAATCAGATTAAGTAAAAATCACAGTAAAAAAAGCTGTCACTTAAATGTAAGAATATTTTATTATTTCTTTCCTTCAGTAGCAGCATAACACAACAACAATAACACAATCGATCCCTACAATCAAACGAACACATTGCACAAACAAAAAAATCTCTGTCTACTTCATGTTTATTATTATTATTATTATTATTATTATTATTATTATTATTGACTGTTCACACTTTTAAGTCCCATTTAACCTGAACAATGCTGTCATGTTCATGTCATGCAGTTTGGGACATTTGAAAATGAATAAATAATAAACATATTCAGTATAAATGATTAGATCTAGTTAGATATAGTTATGCTTCTTCGATACAGTAGCACATCCTATGCATCATAAATACTTCATTTATTAGTCATGATTTCAGAACTTTCAGAACTTTATGAAAATCCATGTCATTTTTCCTAACACACGATTTTTTTTTTATTTGATGCCAATCACATCAATTTATATAACTTCAGATGAATTAAGTCACGTTACTTTTATCAAGCGCTTCAACTGCAAGAGCTTAGTAACATGAGTTTTGATTTTTGGGCCAGACAATAAGTGCTGCTAAATTAAACTGTCCCACTGTACCTGACGTCTCTAGGCCTACTGGAATTCAACCTAATTATTGTGGAAGTTGAATTCATGTGGGAGAGCTAGGCACTGGAGCTCTGTGCTGTGTGTAAATGTTTAGTCAACTATCAACACTGTACTTGGATGTTTACTGCAGCATTTTCTATCAAGTAACAATGATTCTGATTGGTCTGGCATCATTGAAATGGGCATGGTCAATCATAAAAAGCAGTGTGTATGGAGCAAGCACAAGATAAGTTTACTGACTAATGAGAATTGATTTTCTAACATAAGGCTGGGAAGGTAAATGAACCTCAAGTGTGGAAGAAAACATGCCTGAATAGTAATTAACCTGTAATAATGAAGTACAGAGGACAATGGCACCAAGGCAGAGAAGGCAGAGAAGGAAGTTAAAAATAAGTGAGGAAAAGTAAAGAGAAGCGATGAAAGGATGGCAGGAGCAATAAGTGAGTACAGGCTGCAGGAATAGGAAGGACTGCTACCGAATCTGAGATTTTCAGCATGGGTCTGTAATGTTGCAAAATGTACACTAAAGCACAGAGTAAAGGGGAAAGTTTAGATCCATGAACATATAATAGAGAAAAAACTTTTGCTTGCAAAAGAGGAAGAAGAATACTTGGCAAACATGACCAGAAACTTATCTACATCACATATATACAGAAACTGGCTATACAGTATGCTATTATCATACCATCTTATCTTACAGTGTGTAGAGGAATGCTTGTTAAAGTTTTACATTAGTGGAACAATGTGAAACAAAAAGATGAAGTCAAAGATAAAAAAAAAACACGCTCGTCTATTACAGTTAATAATATTAACTTCTAATATCAAAATTTAATATAATTTAATAGTTATATTATTTTATATTAATTTATTTCTAGGTAAAATGGTAAATGGTCTGCACTTATATAGCACTTTTATACAAAGCGCTTTACACTGTGTCTCATTCACCCATTCACACACACTCACACCAATGGTAGCAGAGCTGCCACGCAAGGCGCTAATTTGCCATCAGGAGCAACTTGGGGTTCAGAGTCTTGCTCAAGGACACTTCGTCATGTGGGCCGGGAATCGAACCGCCAACCCTACGATTAGTAGACAACTCGCTCAACCACCTGAGCCACAGCCGCCCCCTAGGTAAACTAGGAAGCTATTTTTTTTATATTAATGTATACTCAAAATATTTATTTATTGAATTTATTTTTACAGATTCTAATTGAATAACCCTAAGATAAGTTATCCAGAATATTTTTGCTCATTAATTAGATTCCATGAACAGGTCAAAACATACGCAATATAGCTAAAAATATGTGGACACCTGACCATCACACCCACATGTGGTTCTTCCGCAAACTGTTGTCACAACAGTTATAAGCACAAAATTGTATAGAATGTCTTTGTATGCTGTAACAGTACAATATCCCTTCACTGGAACTTAGAGGTCCAAACCTGATCCAGCACGACCATGCCTGTGTACACAAAGCGAGCACTATAAAGACATGGTGTGTTAAGGTTGGAGTGGAAGAACTCCACTGAGTTGGAGTGGAAAACTCCAAGTCATGCACAGAGCCCTGACCTCAACCCCACTGAACACCTCTGGGATGAACTGGAACACCAACTGCACCCCAGACCTCCTCAACTAACCTCAGTGCCTGACCTCACTAATGCTCTTGTAGCTGAATGAACACAAATCCCCACAGTCACACTCCAGAATCTTGTGGAAAACCTTCCCAGAAGAGCAGAAGTTAGTATAACAGCAAAAGGGGAATACATCTGCAATGGGATGTTCAACAAGCACACATTTGTTCGATGTTCGGGTGTCCACAAACTTTTGGCCACTAGGGGCTCTCATAAAGATTCTTGAACAGAAATTACCTTAACACATCAACATACAAGAAGTGATTGGACCAGTATTCACAATTCCACAGACAGACAATGTAAGTTTAGAGTAGATAAAGAATACATATGTAAATATACATACATACAAGCTCAAATGCTTTTACATAAGATTCCCAAACATATAAGCAATGTACACTTTCATTCAGACATTATATTCTACTCAAAGGAATTAACATAATATCTGTTTCTTAAAACACAGTTCCTTCACACACTGACTGCAAAAGTCACATTCTGCCATTGATTTACTGGTGTTAATGAAGCAGATGAACAAATGTGTGAGCTTATTTTGATCCGTTAAAGCATGGTCTCGAGCTATATACTCTTGGTTGGTGGAATAGGGGTCAAGTCTAATTATAAACCGCTGTTTTGTAACTGCATGAAGTGTCTCTCATTACATTACATCGTACAGGAGGAATTCAGTCCGACTTTCATATCACCGGCGTTTGGAGCTGATGTTTGTATACATGTGCGGTTGGTTGTTGTTAAAATGGCAGAGCAACTGAACGAAGAAGAAGCACAGCTTATTGATTTAGCCATTCAAAGAAGCCTTCAGGACAGCACTTTACCCTTCTGTACAAAATGGAGGTGTGTGAAATAAACAAATGCTTATTTTAAACAAATGCATATTTCTTTGCATGTTTCAAACTAACCGCTCCACTTTAAAATTTATTTTTTAAATCTCTCAAGTACATTGGAAACGGCGAGCGAGGAAAATCTGAAAATTTTATCAGCTATAGACCAAGGTACAGCCCATTTCTGTTACCTCTATCACGTATATGCTAATTACACATTTTATGAAGAATAATGTGAAAATATTATCTCTAAAAAAATGATTATCATTACAGTGTATTTTCATTCAAAGTGTATGTTATCTTTGGTTTTGTAGACATTGAGCCTGGCAAGATTTGGCCATGATATATGTGTACAGTATGTAGGCCCATATGTATAATATTTAATTGGACATCACTTATTCATAGCAAAGCTCATAAGAAAAAAGAATATTTAAAAGCAGACAGCAAATATACAGTATACAGAGGACAAACAACTCTTTAATTATGCTGTTTATCTGCTGCAGGTGACTTGGCCACGTTGCGGGCACTGCATGGGCAAAGAAGCGCATTTGCAGAGACGGACAGTAGAGGTTGGCTTCCCTTTCACAGGGCCTCAGTGCAGCCAAACGCAGAGATTCTGGATGCTGTTCTACTCGGTGAGTGAAGAATACAGTAGTTAAAAATTACAATCGTTCCACTCATTGCATTTTACTCAAAGGCAAGTAATACAGGTAATACAAGTAATGCAGGCACAACACTTGATAGATATTGGTTAACACACTAGATAAAGGTCTTAGAAATGTCCAAGGAAGGTAACAATTGGATGTTATATTGTCTAATCCCACAGGATGACTGACAACAGCACTCAAAAAAAGCTGTCAGTCAAAAGAAAAATCACTCTGTGAGAATTGGCTTCCATTTGTTTTTAGACTTTGTGTACTGTTTTGCTGGACCATTGCTGGCAATGTACAGTATTTTTCAAGAAAAAGGTTTCTTGTGAAAGGTTTCAAAGTCAGGCATACTCTTGTTACTCTTGAAGCATTGATAAATAAATATTTTGGGTATTAATATGCAATAAATCAGAGTTTGCCCTATGGGATTCATATCCATACAAGGTTTGCAAAAGAGAAAGTGAGAATTAATCCCAAAGCTATCTAGCCTGTTAAGAAAATTCTCCAAAAATTACTTTGCTATTGCACAGTAGTCGAACAAATAAACACCCCTATCTATAACAGTTTGTGTTACATACAGGCACCAGGGACAGTTCAGGGACAGTTCAGGGACAGTTCAGGGTTTTTATTTATTGATTTATTTAAATGCAAAAGATCATTTTTAGGTAATACATTGTGATTAATCTTAAATTGAAAAACTATCTCCCGAGACTACTTGGTGACCAAAAACTGGAATGATATATGAGCATACATTATATATATATATATATTTGCTGGCACTATTCTGGTACATCAGCATCATAGCTGCAGGTTCAAGTGCATTGTGAACATTCTTGACATCTTTACACTTACACTTACAGTTGTATAAATGGCATTTGCAGTTACTTTCACTTTCTATTCTAATAATATAGCAGAGAGAAATCCTTGATACAATACTACACTAATACCGGTTTGGTCTGGCCCATACTTCTGAGTTAACTGCGTAAATGAAAAGAAATTCCTTTCCTATAACACATCTACTATTTTTACAATTCCTACATTGTACCATGCCTTGTTTTTCATTACTAGATATGTATTATTCTTCTGTAGTGGTAGGTGTATGTTTATTCTGTTCACACAAGTATTCTAAAAACTGAAGAAGATAAAAATTAGGTAAGCTCCTTGTGTAAGGAAACCTCAAGATTTCTTGTAAAATATTTCTGCACATGCAAAAGTTTTATCCACATAATAACAATTGTAAACTTTAGTAATTTTCGTTGTAATAAAAGTGTGTTCCTAGGGCTTTGTATCACAGAAGGCCATGAGTCTTTCTGATTGCTTAACCATAATGCTGCTGTTTTAGTCAAATTCACGTTGAGACCTGAACATTTTTCTAATTTATTTCAAAAAGATATAAGGCCAGTGACTATAGTACTTAGAAACTATAAAAGTTATGTTGGCACTGTTTTTATGTGCAATTTAGTCAGATGTATATGAGTGCCTTATTGTCTTGCATGATCCACCATGGTTTCAAGGGAAGATATTTCATCCCATTAGATTTGGTTGTAAGTATGTTTACTTGATTGTTTCCAGAATACCCAAGACATAATGAAATTCTTGTGCCATAGTGGCGCATCCATGAAGTAACAGTTACAATATACAAGATAGTATTGTGGGGCGAGATGGGCAGTTGCACTTGCAAGGAAGCCAACTAGACTTGTTTGCTGGTACAAAATGATGTCTGTCAATTATTGCAGAGACTAATCTACTGGCAGCAGTTATGAATGGGCTATGTGTGCTTTTATTTGTTTGATCAGCATCCCATGAGTTGTGCATGGAGGAGGTTACAGCTGACGGTGAGACGGCGCTGACTCTTGCTGCCCAGGCTGGACATGTGGAGAATGTGAAGCTGCTGCTGCAGCATGGTGCCTCCCCACACAACACGAACAGCAAAAACGAGTCCCCACTTCTGCTAGGTAATGATTCCAAGTAGCACGTAGTGTTTTATTTATATAAATATGCCATGCTTCCCTGAGAATAAATTTAAGTTTCAGCTTTGTCCTAACATTTCCAGAGACGGCACTCTTAATGTTCATTCTTCAGTGTTTTTCCCCAGGACTATATTGAATGTATCTCAGAAAATATACCTTATATATATTTAATTATTTAAAGAACTATCATAAAGTATATAAATCATAAAGCATAAAAATATCATAAATAACTACCGGAACAGAGCATAGAATTTATGGACACAAAATACAAACTAAAAAACAGCATTTATACATTTCTATAAGAATTGTAGTGTGTATAAATATTAATCAATAATAAAAGAAACAAGTATAATGTTATTTAAAAAAAAATATTATTAATAAATAATTATTTATTATCCATGAGCCTTCATGTATTCTTTCCCCTTCTACAGCGGTCAGGGTTGGCTCCTATAACATGGTACTGGCACTGATATTAGGCGGTGCGTTTGTGGAGCAGGTGTGTCTGAAAAAGTGGATGGCCATTCACGAGGCAGCCAAGGTGGGCTGTGCCGACATCCTGATGTTGCTGCTGAGGCATGGCGGGAAGGTCACAGCTCGAGACGGCCACGGTGTCACACCACTGGGAATCGCTGCTGAGTTTGGCCACACTGACATCTTGGAAATCCTCATTCAAAATGGTAAGATGGAGCATGAATGTGGTTTTGACCAAAGACTGAGTGTCACAAGTAAGAGGATAAAAGTTCTTACTAATTAAGATTAAAAAAAATATATTGTTGTCAGAATCAGAATAATTTTATTTTTACAATGGCAATGATATATAGTGATATTTAATAAATAACAAAATATGTAATATATATTATAATAATTATACGACTACTACTACTACTACTACTACCACCACCACCACCACTACTACTACTACCACCACCACCACCACTACTACTACTACCACTACTACCACCACCACCACCACTACTACAACTACTACCACCACCACTACTACTACTATCACTACTACTACTACTACTACTACTACTACTACTACCACCACCACCACTACTACTACTATCACTACTACCACCACCACTACTACTACTATCACTACTACCACCACCACCACTACTACTACTATCACTACTACCACCATCACTACTACTACTATCACTACTACCACCACTACTACTACTACTACTATCACTACTACCACTACTACCACTACTACCACTACTACTACTACTACTACCACTACCACCACCACCACTACTACTACTACTACTACTACTACTACTACTTCTGCTGCTACTACCACTACCACCACCACTATTACTACTACTATTACCACTACTACTACTATTCTTCTGCTGCTACTTCCACTACTACTAATACTACTACTAATACTACCACCACCACCACCACCACTACTACTACCACTACTACCACTACTTCTGCTACTATTACCACCACCACCACCACCGCTACTACTACTACTACTACTACTACTAACACTACTACCACTACTACTACTGCTTCTGCTGCTACTACTCCTACCACCACTGCCACCACTACTACTACCACTACTACTACTACTACTACTACTACTAATAATAATAATAATAATAATAATAATAATAATAATAATCTAGTCTAAGAACCAACAATACAATTATTCCTAATCACATTACTTAGTGCAAGATAAACATTCCATACTACAATATAGTATAATAGTAATAATATAGTACAGTAATAATAATAGTTTAATATACAAAACAAAATCAGCATGAAGCACTATAAAGTGCACATAACTTATTTTGTAACCCTGAGGATGCTGTAGAAGGATTAATTATACTTTCCAGACTTATTTCAATTTACCCTTTAAAACCCTTGCTTCATAATGAGTTAATTATCTTAAAGCACATTACTGCTTATTACTATGAGTTGCTACATATTCAGTAGCTACAGGGAAACCAAGAGTAATGTTATGTAGTTAAGAGAGTGCAATATAAAAATCTGGAACTGCTGACAGGTCTGGGGAGTGATGTAAATAAAATGATGGAAAAATCTAGATCAAAATAGATGATAGAAGACTATTTGAATTGATTAACTATGATGTAGTTAAAAGACAGCACAATTCATAGCAATGGCCCTTATTCATTAAAGTTACATAGAAATTAGTGCTTATTTGAGGACAGGCCTTATATCTTGCCATTGTAATGCAATTACGGTTTCAAAATCATGAACAAAAACAGTAAATGATGTACTAGTATTCAATAAAAACATTTACCAGTGGGGACAGACAAGAACTCTGGGAAACAGCCTGTGTCCAGGTTACCTGCATGTAACCCATTATCAGTGGAGGAAACAATGGTTCAGTAGGGTTATCTTTTGAAATCCTTAGTTTTTACTGAAATTAATGTATTATTTAAGAGTATAGCTAGGTTTTTTTATTCATTTTCTACTTGAATAGGCCAGATTTGACTACATTATGATTTAATTAAATCTTCATTTATATCTATTGGTGAGCCAAGCCAAGCTAAATCCTTATTTTGTCTAAACACAACGTTGAAAGAACTTAATTAAACGCTGACTTTCAAAATGAGTAAAATCGTGTGTTGAGATGAAATTATGTAATAACTTCAGAAAATGTGGGATGATATTAGTCCTTCTGCCCAAAACTCTGCATCCTGGCTAGTCCTTTGTCGTGCCTTTTCTCTATAAATTAAACTAAAATTCAACTAACTATATATAGTCCATACATTTTCATCCTACATACTAACTCAGGCTCTTTTCCCACCGGGTAAGTGATATGAATGGAATTACACCTGACCCCCACCCTTATGTTAGGTGGTGAGCCAACAAAATGGCTTCATGTTGCAAGTGACTGGGTTACATGTGTGACCCTAAGCCAGACATGGCCTCTTTGAGGACCTTGTTGTGATGAAGGGCTCATTGGAAAGAAGGATTATGAACAGGCCTAAAAACGCACTTGCATGCTATTAGCCTACTAAATATATCACACTCAAAAGAGGTTGTGTACTTGCTATTATGAAAACTCAAAATAATTTTCAAAAATGTGCTCAGATCTAAATTGTAGGTGGCTTTTTATGTTAAATCATAGAAACACTTTCTTAGACAAGAAAAAATAAATCAAACCGTGTACATGTCTCACTTAAATTGGCCTCTAAATGGCAATTAGCGAATCATTGACAACTTAATTTGCCATAATTATAACCATAATTATGGTTATGAGTCTAATTGGTCATCGAAAACACCTCAGTCTGGCAGTACTAAGGCTCTCAGTTTGGAAGAATCAAATTAATCCATATGGAAGAGTGATGACTAGTAAATCTGTCATGCATCATTTTATCCTGGATTTGTTAAGCAGTTTACAAAGAACCAGACCCTGATCGATGATTTTGAGCAAGCTGCTTTTGCTATCATGGTTTTCTTCTCCACTAGGGGGTGATGTTGCTGCACAGGCCACCAATGGAGACACGGTGTTATATGACGCAGCAGGCTCAGGGAACCTTGACTGCATCCTTCTGCTCCTTCGTCACGGTGCAAATCCTAATGTGGCCAGTTTCGCCTTTCAGCTTCCCATTCATCGTGCTGCATATGAAGGCCATTACCTGTGAGCCTATAGCACAAAAGCATCTCCCTAGTTAATAACAGCTGTTAGTAAACACATGTCCTGTGGTATACAACACAGTGATGAGCAACAGTCAGGATTTCCAGGTCACAGTTTTTACAACAAATTGACTAGTTTTGGAATAAGGTTGTAAGAAAGAAAAGCAAGTCGTTTTTGGTGAGGTTAGTTTAGTGAGGTTAGCAACCGCCAAGATCTTGTTTTAAAAGCAAATAATCAGAATTAAATTGAATCAATTTCCAAAAACATAGGCCATGGCCAACAAAAATGAAGTGTCAGTGCAGACAGTGTATCTATGATGCACAGAACAATTTCTGCTGTAAGATATATTGCGAATAATTGGAGAGGGAAAGAGGGATTGTGGAGTGGATATTGTGCATACCAGGCAATATTAAAAAGGTGTTTTGTAGCCAATGAAAATCAGAAATGTGTTTGCAAACAATTGACCTGAGAAAAAGTAGACGAATGTGTCTCTCTTTTCCAATTCTCAAGCTTTTTGGGATAGTTTTAGGTCTTTTTGTGTATTTTTTTTAGCAGCTGGAATGGAAATTTTTCTGAAACCTGGCAACTCTGTCTACACTTATCTTTTAATTATTTGAGTTGCTGTTTTATATGGATCTGGTATATGTTTGTAAAACATCTAAGTGGACAGAGTGAGTGATTAGAAAAAGATAAAGGCATATTCTCAAACCATGCTTTTTCTTTGCCAAAATTAAACACCAGATAATGTTAGTCAGTGCTAAATTTGCCAGTTGTCTTAAGACTAGTCCCTTAAGTCCCTTAAGCCTAAAATGAATTTTATGTTGTATTTTAGCAAAAATGTAATTAAATTTTAGTTAATGAAATATATTTCTATTACATTATATGCACTGATTAGCCGGACAGCAAACTTCAGAGTTATTGCCATCTTTCAGGAGATGGAAGGAATGAATGGACAAAATGGTTATATAAGTTTGAACAAATTGGAGGGACAACTGGAGAACTATAGGGACAACTATTACCTTTCCACTAATCATTATATAATCATTATCTTTTTTCATAAACATGTGGCAAAATTACTGAAAACCCTTTAGAAATTGAGGCTACAGATAAAGACATGAAAGTTGTTCCTCAGCATTCTTTCATAGCATCTATCTTTTTAAATCAATAGCGCTCTGAAAACGTTGATCCCTATCACAACTAAGAGGGCCATACACCAGTCTGGGATGAGTCCGGTGCACTCTGCTGCCGATGGAGGCCACGCTTCCTGCCTGAATTTACTTATCAAGAAGGGCTTTGATGTCAACTCTCTTCTGGGTGACCACATTTCCAACAACTATAATGACATGAGGAGGACAGCGCTGTATTTTGCAGTGTGTAATGGTGATGTCACATGTGCTGAAATGCTGCTTGAGGCCGGGGCAAAGCCTGATCTTGACCCTCTGGTCTGCCTCCTTGTAGCAGTTAGGGCCAGCCACTATGAGCTTGTGCGACTGTTGCTGGCCCATGGCGCTAATGTGAACTGCTTCTTCACAGTTATCAGTGACACAGTGTTCCCCACAGCTCTACAATACTGTCTTCATGACGAAATAATGGTGCGTTTATTACTGAACAACGGCTATCGTGTTGAAAGCTGCTTTCAGTGTGACCACAACTTCTGCATTTGTACACAAAGTTACACGACGAGCGAAGACACTTGCAGCTACTTCAACAAAGTGACAGTGAGTTCAGGTTCTCCTCCAGCTAAAGATGTCTGTGTTTGGGATTTGTCTGTAGCTGCAATTATAAAGTAACACTATATTATTTGATATATTTTCTTGTGTAGTTTGCTTATGAGAGTAGGTTTTCCAACACAGTGAAGGCTAACTGATCAAAGATTAAAAAATGGAATCCATGGAAGTCCTTTTTATGGGCCAATTTAATGCAGGCCAGGCTGGCTTAATGATGATAATATTTTTGGTTTTTGGTTTTAATTCAGTCTTGATCTGTCTCAAAATATATATTAGTCTGCATGTTGTGCAGTTTTACAAATGTGCTGTTATTCAAAAAAGGCTTAATGTAGATCAGTCAGCATAAATGTTATATGGATTTAACAGCAAACGTATACAGTTTTGTGAAAAAATAAGTACACCCCATGGAAATCGTTATTTTTTTTTTTACATAGCTGGACAAGCAAACATTTGATCATCTTTGAAATATTTTTATATTTACATATATTTATGTATTTATAAATATAATATATATTTTTCACAATTGAAATTAGCAAAAAAAAAAAAAAAAAAAAAGCTCAATCACATGGAAAAAGTAAGTACACCACTACATTTATCACACCTTCAAATCCATAAAATTAGAATCAGATGTTCAAGATTGGGTGCCAGTGATTAGAACCTGCTTAGGGAGTGCAGGTGGAACCTGTCTTACATATACCCCTCTCATATCTAGTGTCTGGTGTTCCCTATGCTATTGAGGTATGTGTCATCATGCCAAGCTCTAAAGCCTTCAGAAAAAAAGGTTGTGGATGCCTATGAGTCTGGCAACAGATTTTAAAAGATTTCCAAATTATTTGAAAATAAGGAAAATATTCTACAAATGGCACAGATTTCAAACGATTGCCAATTTGTCCAGAACAGGTCGTCCCAGCAAATTCAGCCCAAAAGCAGACCGTCTGATGCACACTGCCATGTGGGCAGTGGTGGTTAAGTGGTTAAAGGCACTGGGTTACTGATCAGAAGGTCAGGAATTCAAGCCCCAGCACTGCCAAGCTACCACAATCTTGGGCAAGGCCTTTAACCCTCAATTGCTCAGTTGTATAAATGAGATAAATGTAAGTCACTCTGGATAAGGGCATCTGCCAAATGCCATAAATGTAAATGTAAAATGTAAAAAGGAGTCTCCAAGATCCCCAAAATTTCATCACAGGATCTGCTAGTAAGTCTTGCAACTGTTGGTGTCAAAGTGCACGCTTCTACAATCAGAAAGCGATTGCATAAATTTGACCTGCATGGGAGGCGTGCCAGGAAAAAAAGCTTTTGCAAGATCATAGTTTGCCAATGAGCATATAGGCAAAGAACAGGCCTTTTGGAATAATGTGCTCTGGACAGACGAATCAAAGATAAAGTTGTTTGGCCACAGTAACAGCAGACATGTTTGGCACTGACCAAAGACAGCTTTTCAGGAGAAGCACCTCATACCAACTGTGAAGAACGGTGGTGGAAATGTTATGGTTTGGGGTTGCTTCACTGCCTCAAGGACTGGACAGCATGCATTCATTGATTCAGCTATGAATTCCGCATCATATCAAAGAGTGTGTGAAGATAATGTGATGCCATCTGTCTGAAAGCTGAAGTTGAACCGAAAGTGGTCCTTTCAACAGGATAATGATCCTAAGCACGCTAACAAATCCACCAAGGAACGACTCAAAAAGAAGAAATGGAGAGTTATGGAATGGCCTAGTCAAAGCCCTGGTTTGAATCCCACTGAAATGTTGTGGGGGGATTTGAAACGGGCAGAACATGCAAGAAAACACTCAAACATCTTTCAACTGAAAGAATATTGCATGGAAGAGTGGTCAGAAATTCCAGCAAGCTGATGTCAGAGACTGGTGGACAATTATGCAAAACGCCTACAAGAAGTTATTTTTGCTAAAGGGGGCAATACTAGCTTCTGAGGCCAAGGGGGTACTTACTTTTTCTACAGAAGAATATCACATCTATTTATATTCCTGTTGAATAAATTATTGAAAAAACTATTTTCCCTTGATTTTGTTCAAGTATATCAACTTTATTAATAGGCACCGTTTCAAAGATGATCAAATGTTTTGTCTAAATATGTCAAAAAAACTAACAATTTTCATGGGGTGTATTTTTTTTTCCACATGGCTGTGAGAACCACAGAACAGTGAATAAGAACAGTTTTCCAGAAATTGTTGTCGTATTCCATAGAAGGGCCACAAAAATGCAAATCCATAAAAACACAGTCTGCAAATCTATTTAATTAAAAAAAAAAACAATACAATCTTTGCAACAGAGTGCTTGTTGCTCAGATGTTTCAGTATAAACCTGAACACTTTACCAGTAATAACAGTAACTGGATCAAGCTGAGTCTACAACTCTAACATGCTACATGTTCTGTGTCTGTTAGTTTTGTGATTTCATCAGTGTGAGATGGCTGAAGCACCTGGTCGGACGGCTTGTACGCACTCTGCTGGATTATGTGATAGACGTTCCCATCTGCCCCAAACTGCAGAAGATCTTAGAGATGCAAAAGGAGTGGCCTGAGATCTGTGACATTCTCAGTAAGCCATAATACTATATGTGTTCTACTTCATTGTAGTTATTTAGCATAAAAGTGTACGGTAAACATGTGATGAACATCTGTCCCTTCTTGATGTGAATTTAGGAAACCCACGCTATCTGCAACACCTGTGCAGGTTGGTTATAAGGAAGAGGATGACCCTGAGAAGACTGAACAATCCCAGATTCATAAGCGAGCTTCCTTTCCCCCCTGCACTAAAGAACTATCTGATCTACAAGGAGTATGACTTGTAGGGAAGAATGAAAATTTGAATTGGTATAAGGAATATATGATAGTAGAATGTATGATATTAGCTACTTTCTGATACTGTTGTAATACTCGTGTATTAAAAACAGAACTTGGTTCAAGTTGAACAGTGCTGTGTTGTCATTGATATTAAAGTTTATATACACCATAGCATAAAGATATTTAAACTCTATTTTCATGGTACTATACCTTTCCTATGTTAAGTCAATTAGTTTATTTTCTTTATTTCCATAAGACAGTCTATACAGGATTCTGTGGAGTTTGTTTTTTTGTTACATTTTTGTTTGTAATGCTTGATTTTGCTGCAGCATTTTTTAAAAATTGTGAGGAAACTTGCAGAGTTTTTGTGCGTTTTTTTTTTTTTTTGTAGAAAACTACTTCAATTGGTGAAATCACAATTGCACCAAATTGTTTTACACGGTCTTTCGCAGTGACGTTTGTTGGTTAATGAGACCTTTTAGCTGTACTCATGTTTGATGCACATGAATCAAAGAGGGCTTTGGCTGAATGCACTTTGGTCACATGACGTGTCTTGGCCCAATTCTCCTGAAAATCTGTGGTAAATTTGAAAGATCGCAAGCTCCTCTGAATACTGTCGAGTTTGCTTGATTTTTATGTTGCTGTAATCCGCTGTAATTTTTAATTGCTGTAATCCGCAAAATCATGAAATTCTGGAGGGACTGATAAAGAGCTCATTTCACAATAATATATATATAACTAAGAGACAGATTTATTTCAGGTTTTATTTACTTTATCAGATATTCAGTGGATTGAATATTTTAGTATTTGGTGACGTTGCCTTATAATTGCTTGAACTTGAATCAGACTCTTATTGCATCCTCCCACAAGCTTCTAACAATACTTTGCTGGAATTTTTGCTCAGTCCTCCTGACAGAACTGGTGTTACTCAGTAAGGTTTGTGGGCCTCCTTGCTCAGAAATGCTTTTTCAGTTCAGTCCACGAATTTTCTATGGGATTCATCTCAGGGCTTTGTTGTCTTGAAGCCATGTTGGGTACAACTTTGGAGGCATCTTTAAGAATATTGTCCTGTGAGCACATTTTAATTTTCTGGCTGATGTCGAAATGTTCCTT
Source organism: Stegophilus panzeri (assembly GCA_024331685.1). Classification (NCBI taxonomy): domain Eukaryota; kingdom Metazoa; phylum Chordata; class Actinopteri; order Siluriformes; family Trichomycteridae; genus Stegophilus; species Stegophilus panzeri. Next base: position 3,339,517 of record JANDJT010000092.1, on the reverse strand, counting down.
CAGTATTTCTAGATAATCCTCCTTCCACATGATACTATATATTTTCTGAAGTGCACCAATCTCTTTTACCAGCAAAACACCTCACAACATGATGCTGACACTCCCATGCTTCACAGTTGGGTTTGGTGTTCTTTTTCTTCCATATATAGTGCTGATATGGTTAATCTGTGCCTCTATCCTGAACTATGCAGTGTCTGTCTGGCCCTAAGATTTTTATATTTGTATACAGTTGTTTGTACAGATGTTTCAGTTGTTTTGAATTTTCATAAAGACAAACCAGACTTGTGGAGGTCCATTATTCTTTTTTTCTGAGGTCTTAGCTTAACTCCTATTTATAACAACTGGCCAATCAGAAGCTTCTAAAATCATTACATCAATTTCTGAAATTATCCAGAAATATTACACATTTTCATAGCCAGTTTCCAGTTAATGTCTGTGGTATAATTAAGGGATGTGGAAGTTTAGATATAATGTAATATAAACTGGCCTTCTAGATGAGCAAGTCAAACATAAACACATTTGCATATTTAATGTGGTAAGTATTTGCTGCACTATAACATGAAAGCACGACTCACAAGGGCTCAGTGCTTATTTCTGCACTCTTTCCTCATTACAGTGTTGGGCTTATTTTGGACATGAACAATGCTGCAAGGATCGGCTGACAAGGCCTCAGCACAGCCACTGACTGAGCTCACATTCTTTTTGTGTATCTATCTGGTTGACTCCCACCTCCAAAAATAGCTACAGCATCACAGACCAGGGCTTTGTTATGTACCCCTCTGATCAAGTTCTTAAAGCTCCTCTATCTGCTCCAGCAGTGCCTCCTGATATCCGTCACCCTCAAGCTTGTGATCGTTAACACTACAATCTCAACTGAAAGGACAGGTTTGCACTGTGGTATTTACCTCACAGAAGGCCATGAGTACCTTTGGCTATCGCCGGGAGCTGAGCAAGTACGAGGACTTGGATGAGGATGAGCTGCTTGCCTCACTGACAGCTGAAGAGCTCCAGGAACTGGAAAAGGAGCTCACCGATATTGAGCCAGATGATAAAGTCCCCATTGGACTAAGGCAGAGGGACCAGACAGTTAAAACCCCCACGGGCACATTTAGCCGAGAGGCTCTCCTAAAATACTGGGAGAAAGAGACACGGCAGATTCTTGAAAATGAAAGGATGGGGTCTTCAAGCCCCCAGGTCAGTAACTCAGAAAAGAACAACTATATTAACTGTGATCATTTGTTAAATAGATTGAATTTCATGTACATGCCAAAAGGAATATTGAGTTGTACCGTTTTTAAATAAATGTCATATCATATTTATAATGAAAAGTTAGAAAAGCATAATAGCTAGAATACTGTACTTATTTTCTAACTATTATCTGAACACTATAATGATGAAATGCTGCTTGAAAACTATGACAGGTACACTTTAATGTTTATAACCCTTTCAAGTGCAGACAGTTAGATAAAACTTAAAATGCAATACAACCACTGAGCCCAGACCTTGAAATGTGTATTCCAGATTTGTTGTGGATTCCAGGGTGGTGAAAATAATGAAAAAGAAAATATGACAGAAAGCAATAGCGAGGAATCAGAAGAGGAGAAAGAAGCTGAGGATGAGAAGGAAAAGGATGGTTGTATAGATGATGATGAAGACAATAATGAAGAGAAGGGTGAACTAGAGGAGCCAATTACTGAGGAGGAGGAGGAGGAGGAGATAGAGGAGGAGGAGGAAGAAGAAGAGGAGGAAGAAGAAGAAGAAGAGGAGGAGGAAGAAGAAAAAGAGATCGTCAGAAAGCAGGAAAATAACCTCAAAAAGGAGAGTGTTCTGGAGAAATGTGTTCCTCTGCATAACATGCACAACGGTTACTCAAGCCTCAAGCCAGAAGATTCTGTGAGGAGAAATTCATCACAGGAGTCAAACCAGTTGTCAGGAAACCCCACTGTCCTGGATGAAGCTCTGGAAAAGATCCTCTGTGATGACCTTGACACCACTGAAGTCAATCTCAACAATATTGATAACATTTCCCAGGAAAACTTGATCCGTTTCGCAGAAGCCCTGCGCTCCAACACACATGTGCGGGCTTTTAGTCTGGCGAACACTCGCGCTGATGACCCAGTAGCCGTTGCAATTGCCAAAATGCTGAAAGAGAACTGCCACATTACTAAACTAAACATTGAGTCTAACTTCATCACAGGAAAGGGTATCCTAGCACTGGTGCAAGTGCTTACACACAATAACACGCTAACAGAGCTACGCTTCCACAACCAGCGCCATATCTGTGGAGGTCAGGTAGAGATGGAGATGGTAAAACTGTTGCGAGAGAACACCACCCTGCTCAAGCTTGGCTATCAGTTTGACCTGCCTGGTCCTCGAATGAGCATGACTGGCATCCTCACACGTAATCAGGATCTTCAAAGGCAGAAGAGAATGCAAGAACTGCGTCAGCAGCAAGGAGGTACCTCAACTCCTATTAACCCACGCACAAGTGCGCTACAGAAGAGCACACCTACCTCTTCTCCATATGGGTCTCCTCGGAGTTCACCATGGTCATCTCCAAAGTTGCCACGTAATGATGTAATAAAAAGGAATCCTCAACCAGGTCTTCCACCACCGCCCCCACCTCCACCACCACCTCCTCCTCCTCCACCAGCTCCTCCACCACCTCCCCCCAAATCCCAGAGCATCACTGAGAAAAGAGGTCCAAGCAGAAAGATTGCAGAAGTGATCAAACTTCAAGAAGCAAGAGCCAAAAGGCAGCAGGATCGGGGCAAAGGCAAGTGTAAGTCCAAAAAAGGGAAGAAAGGGGTTCCCAAGGAAAACGGGACCGAAAACATCCTTAAGGAGCTGAAAAATGCACTGAGGCCCATCACAGACAGAGACAGTTCCAGACCCTCTACCCCAATGCGGTCGGCTCATGACGAACTAATGGCCGCTATTCGAGCAAGCAGTATCAAATCCCTCAAACGGGTGAGTATCATAATACAAGAATACTATAACAGGAAAAAAAGATTCTGCATCCACACATGATACACTGTAAAAAAAAAGAAAAAAAAAAAAAAAGAGAGAGATATAAAATCTGAAAAACGAAAGCTGATCAACCACAAAAAAAATTAATTCACTGTAGAACAAGTGTCAGGATTATCTGCATTCCAATGGTGCCTGATCATTCCTGTCATATTTGTTTGCACCGACTTATTACACGTAGGTATGTGTGGGTGTAATGTTAGGATTTCCTTCAGTCTGTTTTCCAGACATTACACAGTTTAACATGCCCTTTATAATGACATGTTCTGGATTGTGGTAGGTGCTGCTAGAACATACACAGGATACACAACTAAACTACAATCCTTGTGCTGGATATACCTCTGTCATGTTACTCCGAGATAGCAGGATGCTGACCCCTAGAAATACCACTCATTTACCACTCACAGCCACTATAAATAGACTCTATTTATACTGTCTTGATAAGTCAAATACCTCTCTGTGCTGGGCAACGTCATGACCAGACTAAATAAACAAGACTTGTCTTTCCTATTAACAGAGGGCATCTTAAAATTTGACATATCATAATCAATAGGGGCAACAACAAACACATCTTTCTATTTTAACTAATATAAAGACACATTTATTAAATGAATGGATCTTCTTAGACTTGAGTGATATTGTAATTAGGTGCAAACTACATTACGAATGAAAGGTTTACTCCGAATTGCACTCAAAACGCACTCAGGTGAAAAATACACCAAATGACCTGTACTTTTCTTTAAACAGGTGGATGTTCCCCACCATCTTCACTAATGCGACGTTTGTACCAAGAAAGAAAATAAACCACTGCCACACATCATCTCCATAGCGCTATGTTCATACAAAATACTTTTTAATTAATCTGCATAGTTAGTGCAATCTTGTTCACTTCAAGTTCTGTCTGTATGAAGTTTTTAATGTTCTCCTGATGTGGGTTTCCTTTGGGTTCTCTGGTTTCCTCCCACCTCCTAAAAAACACACCAGTAGGCGATATGGCTATGCTAAATTGCCCCTATGTGTGAATGTGTGTGTGTGTGTGTTTGACTGACATCCAATCCATGGTGCATTCCTGCCTTGCACCCAGCATTCCAAGGACAGGCTCTGGATCCATCTTGACCCTAAAGCGCTAATAGAAGATGAATAATGAATGAACGTCCAGAACATGAACTTATGTATAATTTTCTGCTGATATGTCGTTTGAAATTGCATGAAAAAATGAAATGAAAGTACCAGAAAAGGTGATGCCATAGAAGAATTTTATTTTGTTTCCTCAGTTTGGTTTTCCACAATTTAAGGTGGCAACAATAGAAATATGAATGGAAACGTAACCATTTAAGTGCAACAAAGTAGTTCTTCTATACAGTAGCAATGCTCTAAAGAACATTCTCTGGAACGGTTCATTTTAAGTGTGCCAGTTTAAGTCATCAACTCTCACAGCTCACTGTGTACAACTTTTGAACTACACTTTGTTCTAACAGGAAGTCTACTTCATACATATCCTATAAATTAAGTTGTTATTATTATTAGATTAAAATATTGTTGGATAAGGGAAGCAATAGTCAATATAAGTAATATAAATGGGAAGGACTAAATAGCTGCATTTTGTTCATATTTTGACACAAATAACTGTAACCGTGTCTAATTGTTTTGCATGAAGGCCTGTGTTTATAGTACACTGATGAAAACAAAACAATAGTTTCTCAATTTAATTTATATTTCTGTGTTGATTTATTCTTGATTTTTTTTTTTTTTTTAGGTTAATTTCTGTATAAATGTAAATATTTGCTTTGATCTGGAAAATTAAACCTTTACCTTCATTTATTATTTGTCAGTTTACTTCGTGTCCCTTGGTTCTCTGTAAATTATTTTATGTAATATTCTGCAGTTTTATAAAATATATTGACGGTTCAGAGTAAATTTTATACCCAAGAATGACAGCATGTTGATTTGAATATTGTATGTTGCCTGTGCTTTATTTCAAGTGGCCCAAAGGAGATTAAAATTGCACCTTCCCTGACTAAAATTACACCACAAATGACTGCTAAAATTAAACAGTGTTATGATATATATATATATATAATCACAGTAACTCCTAATCCTGCCCATGTGCATTTGTGTGTTTTGGAGAGGCTCCCTGGGTCTAAATCCATCCCACAGCTGTTCAGCTGTTCAAGTGTTTCAACGGTAACTTCATCAATCAGCTGTGCTCCTCTCCTGAGGCCAAAGAATAATGTCCTCACAGAATGAAACCTGAAGCTCGTGTTACTTTTGTATTTTGTTGAATCAAATCTTCTTTGCTCAGAGAACAAATGAAGAACATGCAGTTTTGTCCCACTGGTTTGTCTGAAGTGACTGCAAAAGAAATGTATTTCTCATAAGACTGCAGGCTTTGATATTTTGGAACAGCTGATAAAGGTCAAAGGAAACAAGCAGTCAAAACAAACAAGGCGCTTAAAAGACTAACAAGCATATCAATCTCATATCTGATCTATCTGCTAAATCCCTCTAGCAGCAAAAGGTAATACAGGTAACACATTTGTCCATGCTACAAAGATGATACTATATATTATATACAAATACATTTAACTTAACACCTAAACATATGGTAACTTATTTTTCTCCCAGACATCACAATTATCAAAAGCAGAGAACCAACAGAAATGCGTGGAGGTCTGGGAAAACCTTTCACATGAAATGAAATGTTGACATATTTTCTACTATATAAATTTCTGAAAATTATGTATAGCATTTTAAAAGGAGAAAATTACCTTTAAAGAATCAATTCTGACTCAACTTAAATACATCAACACAGTTATTGTCTACAAGCAACTGCTTCTTCATTTAATTTGCATTTAATTTAATGTGCAATAAATTATAGTAGCCTCTATTCTTAACCTTCTGGCTAAATATAATGTTCAGAAGCCCATCCGGTAGTCATTTTAATCAATAATAATGTACCTTATTTTATATACGAGGAGCAAATCACTTCACTTTGTTGTGCTGAAAGGTAAGCCTTCACCCCAGTCTGGGGTTGTGTGCATTCAGGAGCAGGTTTTCTTCAAGGACCTCTCAATATTTGGCTGCATTCTTCCTTCACTCAATTCTGACCAGTTTCCTCATCCCTGCTGCTGAGAAGCACCCCCATAACATGATACTGCCACCACCATGCTTCACTGTAGGGATGGTATTAGCCAGTTGATGAGCAGCACCTTGTAAAGTACAGCTCTTGGAATTCAACCCAAAAAGTTCCAGTTTTGTCTCATCAGACCAGAGAATTGTTTTGCATTCAGAGTACTCTGAGTGCCAGCTGTATGTGTTTTTACTCAGGAGTGCTTTCTAAGAGCCACTCTACCATAAAGGACTGCTTGATGGAGTATTTCTGAGATGCTTGCCCTTCTGGCAGGTTCTCCCATCTCTGCAGAAGACTTTTAAAGTTTTGTTAGAGTGGTCATTGGGTTCTTGGTCACCTCCCTGAACAAGGCCTTTCTTACTGAGTTTGGCCAAACAGCCAGATTTAGGAGAGTCCTGGTGGCTTCAAGCTTCTTCAGTTTCACAATGAAGGAGCCTTCTATGCTCCCGGGGGAAAATTAAGAGCTTTAGATATATTTTAGATATATTCAACCGAGTCAGACCTGTCCGTTATCTCGGCTCCGTTGCTCTGGAGGCCCTGGCAAACATTAATACATTTGGGAAAAAAATCTAAAACCTTTTTTTTGTTTTGTCATTATGGTATATTGTGTAAAAATAGTTTTTAAAAAAAAAAAAAAAAAGTATCTTTAATCAATTTACATGAAATCTATAATACAATAAAATGTGCAAAAACTGAAGGGGCCTTAATCATTTCTCAATCCAGTGTTTAGATTTTAAAAAAATTATTTACCTTATATTTACGTTTATGTTATATTATATTAACTGTTTGAGTCTTTAATAATGTTAAGAGCTAAGATCTTTAGCTGACAAACTAGAAGGCTAAAGTACCTCTACATTTACAACCCAATTTGCTTATGTAACTTATGTATAAATAACACTTTGTCAATGAATGATAAATTTACAATAGGAAATGCAAACGTATAATTAATGTACTTCAATGCTACAGTAACTGCCGATTAATCCAGTCACTTATTTTCTGTTGGCTAAATTTCCCATATTACTATTGGGCCATTTAAATATTTGAAAACTTTTTGAGCTGCCATTTGTACAAAGTGTGTATGTGCCGTTTCCTAGTTTGACGATGTGACGGCACAGATGCATGACGGACAATCTGATATCCTGTATCTGATTACAAAGTGAAACCACTTGATAAAATCGTAACTATGTGAGGAAACTCACACTTTACTAGCAAGGTTTTACACAACTTTAAACAGACTGACTGTTTTTATCGCTGTGCTTGTTAAATTGTGATCTTTTCATGCATAGACAAGATTTAAAAAGAAAAACATGCCCACTTCATTGTGGTGAAATATACTTAATATCTCTTGGGGTAGAGGTGTATAAGTATATTAGAGGCAGAAACACCCAATCATGGTTAAACCTTGGTTTTGGCTGTTTTTGCCAGAATTCAGCTACAGCAACATCGAACGAGTTTTCTAAGACTGCTACACATATACCAAACAAATTATACACTGACACTAAAGGTAGACTACATAATTATGCCCCATGACTGGTGTGTGTGTGTCAACTATTAAAATCAGGGCCTATTGATGTTAAGTAGACTTAAGTCTGGGCTGACCTCCAGCATGTGATATTGGATCGTCTCAGAGGTACGCAGTTTTCAGAGCGATCCTAATCCTCCAGTAGCTGCACTGAACATTTTACTGTTTAACAATAACTATTTTTGGACTTGAGCTGAGCTGAGTCATGTGTACTTGGAACAGGGGAAAAATTCAAACATGAAAGTGGAACCAGTGTTTTAATGCTTACTTGACAAAGAATTGTCCACGTAATCACTCCTTCCAGATGAAGTCTGAGCTGCTACACTATATAGCCAGAAGTATGTGGACATCTGACCATCGCGGTCATATATACCCATGCCAAAACAACAGGCATTGATATGGTGTTGGCCCCCCACTTGCTGTTATAATAACCTCCACTCCACTAGATTTTGGAGCATGGCTGTGAGGATGTGTGTTCATTCAGCTATAAGTGTACATTAATCTGTGGTGCAGTCGGTGTTCCAGTTCATCCCAAAGGTGTTCAGTGGGGTTTAGGTCAGGGCTCTGTGCAGGACACTCGAGTT
>JANDJT010000092.1:3305254-3315559 GCA_024331685.1 Stegophilus panzeri | reverse complement strand
TATATATATATAAAAAATAACTGCATCACTGAATCACTGACGTGTTTTATCAGTAGGCATATCATAATATAGAGTTTTAGGCACATGCAAAGAAATTCTACAGAGCAAAGATGCCTTCAAAATAATGAAGTTAAATGTTTCTACATTTAAAAAAAAAAAAAATAAATAAAATACTGTATAGAGCAGTAAAAAATAGTAAATGAAACAAAGTCAATATTTGGTGTGACAAAAAAAATAAAAAAATAGTAGTCTCTGGTTTTACTGAGCATCTTGCAGAACCAGCAACAGTTCTTCTTGAGACTTTGTCACTGTTGCTTCTTATTTTTGCAGCAAAATCCAGCAGCCTTCATTATGTTTTTTTGTCTGAAAAGTGGCTCTCTTAGAAAACTAATGTTTGGGAATCTAAAATGTTTTTTGTACTGACTCGATAATGCAGAAGTCATAAAATAATTTAAAAAATGTATATCAAAGTTTGTACTTAAAAAAAAAAAAAAAAAAAAAATAGGGTGCCTAAGACTTTTGCACAGTACTGTGCATAATATATATAAAATCTCAGAGTTTCTGCTACATTTGCTGGTCAACATGTCTGGGAATGATGATGTTTACCGGACAAACAGGAAAAAAATCCGGTCATCTCATTTTGGTGTTTATTTTGCACCGTAACATTTTGGACTATGCACATTATATGCGATTGTGGGGGCGGGGGTGTGGTCGAGCGTCAGCTGTGGATGGAGAGGAGGCGGGTAGAATAGACAGGTAACGCATGATTCTGACCTGTGTTGGATTAGCCCGAGTTAACTTGTGTGTCTTTACTTCTTTTTGTGTGTTTGTGCTTTCAGTGATGAGCAAGAGAGACGACCATCACAGAGACACGTGTGTGTGTGTGTGTGTGTGTGTGTGTGTGTGTGTGGGTTGTTGAATGAATCTACTGCAAAGCAAAAGCAAAAATGGAGAGAAAAAAAAAAAAAAAAAAAAAAAAAAAAAAAAACAGGCCTTCTTTTGAGTTGTAATCAGCCTGCCTCCCACCTCCTCATTCCCGACCCAACCCAGAAGTGTTACAGCGATATAACAACGACAAGTCAAATGAAAGATAAAAGTATCAGGGTACACATTACGGGAGAAACATGTGGAAAAAGATATTTGTGCAGAGACCTTATTTACGCGTGAAATTGCAAAGAGACTTTAGTAATATTTTTTACCAGACATTTTGTCCGACAATTTTTGATTTGATCGGACATTTTGAATTTGTAAGGATGAAAAACTGGTATATAAATAAAAGATCCCTTTGTAAAAGGTCTGTAGAAGGTGCTGCAACACTGCATCAAAAGCCCAAATTAGAAGAAATAACTACACAAATCGTTCTTTACTAAACATGTGTCATGTATCCTTCTTGGTCGAGCTCTAAAGACGTTCCTAACCTTTTCAACCAAGATAACAGGCAGGATTCTTTTTCTTCTCCAGTCCAGCATTCATGCTGCCGGATTGATTTTTTTATCCCCTCGACAAAGTTAAATCCTGCTCATATGGAAGTACGGTCATTTCTAAATCATGCATCGCTATCCATGGCATGCTCATTTCCAAACAAGCTCCTTACTCCCAAACTCTAGTGTTTGATCTCTCTCCTCCTTTCTGACCATGCTTTTACAAACTTTCTTGCCACACAAATCACAACCTTTTTAGACATTAATTGCACTTCAGACACATCCCCCTCCACTATCTGGAAGACACTGAAAGCTTACAGTATGTTCATGGCCAGATTGTCTCTCACCTACTTGTTTCTCACCTGCTCCTGATCGGAATTCAATACTCTTTCTGTAAACAAATCCTCAGGACTGTAATTACAAGTTCCTTGAACACCCATTTGGGGGTGTTAAAACAAATCTTCCACATAAACAATTATTTGTATATGAGGTAAGCTGCTTGGACAACACATGATAACTGTCAGAGCTTCACACACAAAACTGTTATAATAAAAGTCTGGAATGCAAACTGCCAAAAATTATTTCAATCTAAAATACCAATTTATATACAGAAGGTTGCACATTGTTATACAATACAAAAAGGCAGAGCACTTACATCTCCTGCGAAGGTCAAGAAGAAGGGTCTGGAACAGTTCATCACAAAGTTTGAGTAGATCTCCTGGTCAAACAAGGTTCTGCCATCCTGTGAAAGCACGAGTTTAGTTGAGAACAAAGGGATTGGGCTACTAACAGTACAACTACAGTAATGTGGCGTTTATATGCCGGCCCATTTTGTATATTCTTCCGCTCCTTTTTCTGTACTGCAGTGGTCTGTGATGACATGTTTTGTTCCCAGCCCATCCCAGAAAGTAAGTCAATCACAGTTATTCTAATAAGACCTTTAAGATAAAATCACATTTCATTCTTAAACATTAATGGCAAATTACTGATCGTAATACCAAGGAATCATGTGAATGGACTACGACTAGAGATACGCATCAGGTTCTATAAACCCTGGATAACCTGCAGGGGCAGTGAGAAACTATTTGAGAAACATGCACGACGAGCATGCATTCCACAAAGTTACATAGTGACGCATGTTGCAGTACATGCAATAAATATGGATCTTACACAGTCATTGTAATTGTCCCTTCACTCTGAGCCAGAACCAGTTCTGAATGACAAGGAACCCTGACCATTATTCTGGGTCTATAGAATGACAATTACATACATAACTAACATTCCATTTCACCCCTCCAAACCACCAGCGGCAGTGAGGATCACTCACAGACAATCGTTCAAATCAGATAAGAAAAAGCAGCTTGCATGAATCTCAAAAACACCCATGGCACTAAGGAGAGGTCAAACTTTAAAAATCACCCGAGTACTGGGACAACGGGGACATGAAAATAAGCAACTATGCAGATCCACCAACACGAACCAGTCCGATCGTTGCATGACCTGAACTACATCCGACCCTTAGAATACAAAAAGGAAGGGTCTGTAGGGACCTTCTATCGTGCCTCTGTCCAAAAGAAAATGGACTTCCTGGGACACAGCAATAACTTTGCTGGAGTCTGATATCGAACAAGGTCTTCATAAAGGCTGGTGTTGTAGCTGCAGTTACTATTCCTGCTATAAGGATCACTGATCTGATGTAGTTGCTGTCCAATGAGTGATGGTTTTGGCTGTAAAGCAACCTATTGCTAGACAATGGGGATGTGGAATATCCTGCAAAGATTATGACATGACTGACCAGACAGGGGAGAGATTACGGAGCGAACCGTAAAACTACACAACAAAAGATTGCAGGGCTAACGTTAGCAAAGAAGAGTGGTTGCTAATATACAGGCTAGGGGAAACTGACCTGAAGCTAACAGACACTATGGATAGGTGTAAAAAATAAATAAATAAAATAAAATAAAATAAAATAAATAAAAAATAAAGAAGTAAATGTGGACAAATGTACTGTGTCATTTGTCACTTTGTGATTAATCTAAAATTGTCACACTAACAAGTCCAGTGATTTAAGGACTTGGCATGAATTCACTCTTGAGAGAAAGAAGTAAAATGAATCGTTTCCTTGGCTTAATGACTGATGGAAAGAAGTCCAAAATACAACCACAGAACATTTCTGTACATTTGATGTACTTGAAGTAAACGATCGCCTTCCATTTAAAAGGTTAATAAACAAATATGGATAAATGACTTACACATGATACGCCATCCAATATCTAAAAAATCTGACGTGCACCGTTACCAACTCACTCTGATATCAAATACTCTGATAAAGTATGATCGCTGACTGCTGTCTTTCACCAGACAGACCACACCACAGCATCTTCTTGTCCAGGATGGGTTTCCATCTGCTGCATACACCTGCACTACGGCAGAAGACAGAGTCTACAGAGACAGAAGAAGAACAGTGTCAAATATTAAAATCTTCCACTGAAGTGCACAGACTTTTTCCTGTCTCTAAACAGCCTCTGAATATGTTATTGTGAGAAATGCAAGTGAGCTTAAAAAAACATGACAAAATAAAAACCAATGAGCAATTACACATCGAGGTGCTCATTAACTTTGCAGAATAAAAATTAACTGCAAGAAAAAAGTTCACCAACATTTCAGCAAAGATAGGGGAAGAAGGAGGAAACTAGGAAGTGGTATACAGGTTCCAGTATCTCAAGTGTCCCTGGAACTCATTACATTTACAAGCAGGAGTTGGCATGTGTGGCAGGCACTTGATGTCTGGGTTGTTTCTAAAATCGTGATGACTCATTGACCTCATATAAAAAGGTGTGACAAACCTTCATCAAACTGATATTCATAATACCCTTAAATACTTGTGTTTATTGTTTTAGCATCAGTTAACATCCAACAAACAATCTTTTTTGCAACAAAAGACCAAACAAAGTGTAGTTGATATCACATCGCAAATTTATTGCTTAATTACAGTGATGAGCCCCATTTTACCGCCAGGGGCAAGTGGCTGATTTGAATTTGGAACGTTACAGTGGCACCTTTATCATAAACTTCATCAGCGCTCTTTACTACTGGACATAGAAGGAAATGCCGTTTCAGGTAGATCACATCCCTTCGGGTCTTATCTACGTTCATTAGTATCCGACTGTCACATGTGGTTTGCCTGTTCTGAACTATGAAAATACCACGCTGTCACATTGCATGCTCGTGCATGCACTAATATCGAGAAGGAGGTACAGCAAAACTGGATGGAGTCATACTTGAGGAGATGTTCTGTAATATGCTCTACAGCAGACATATTCAAACTCTCTCCTACTTCCCTGTTTTTTTTTGTTTTTTTTTTAGAACTTGCACCCCACTCAACCCTGCCAGGGTTTTTATAAAAAAAAATAAATAAATAAATAAATAAAAATATATATATATTTTTTTTAAAAAGTGTAAAATTTTGGTCTATTATGAAATGGAAAATAACATTTTATACAGTGAACAGTAACAGTTTTTTAGATAAAAACCATGACTGGTTTCGGACCATGTCAGGAGAACAAAGGGTTTTAAATCACTGCCCAATTATAATCACCTTTAAAAATTATTTGCAAAGTGTCTAATTGTACACTTCGTTGTAGGCCTTTTTGATATATTTTTTTTCCCCAGCCAAAAAAACAAAACAAAAAAAAAACAAAGCTACAATTTTTTTCCGTGGCATCCCTAATAACTATACAGTGGTTTACTGATGTTAAATACTCGTTAAAATGTGAAGCAAAATGGTTTTTTTTTTATTTTTTTTTGTATTTTCCATCTCAGGCACGCCCCCAACCCTCAGATTGAATACCTCTGCTCTATAGTGTGAAGCGCCATTTTTAATTTTGGATATTATTTTATATACCTGATATTTATAGCCGATAAGGTCAGCCCAATGTATTGACAGAAAATCTGTGGCTATTTCTTTCGCAGCACACAACCCAGATCCTCCTGAAACCTTTCAACACTGGTCATTTAAAAACAGCAAACCCTGGGTTCATGTCCAAGAAGAAGACTTTTGCGAAGTGGATCACTTTTTTCCAGCCACAGGTGTTACCGAGTCCATCACAGCACATCCTGCTGCTCTGCTGATGCTGCAGTGTAGCCTCATTCTTATTCTCCATCTTGTTTCCCCCCAAAAAAAAACAAAAAAAAAAAAAAACAAAAAAAAGGCATTTGCTCTGCCACGACACTTCCTTCTTGATCATGTAACAACAAGGGTATTGATGGGAAAAAAAAGAAAAGAAAAAAAGAAGTCGTCGCTGATTAGGAAAAGAAAAAAAAAGGACGTACAACGTGGGCTTGACGGTGATCTGCTGATCTTATAATACAAAACATTTTTCTCATCTCTTTTTTTAATGTAATTAAATTGTTTGAAACAAAATTTGCATGGAATAAAAAAAATAAACAGGAATATATCGCATGATTTCATGCAGAATGCATGATGATGCATGGAAACGATCGGTTATGCACTGAAATGGCTTACTGCATGACTTCGTTTCTACTTCTCTGAACTTTGTCCTGACTGAGGAGGAAGTTTAAAATACTTCTACAGTTCCTAGAACAGCCGCATATACCTGCTTAAACACAACACAGGTAACGCACTGGAATGAGGAAGCACAGCCCAATCTAGATATGAGGCAAGCGTGACCTAAAAGGTCACTTATTTCAGGGCAGGGTCCTACAGACAGCACTTCACTTGGCATAAAGATTTCATTTTTTTTTTTTTAAATCCTCAAGCTATATAAGCTGAGTGAGGGAAAATACTGACGCATGTTAGATAACTGCAGATCAGGGTTGGAATATTGAAGGAAAGCAGAATGCACAGACCTAGCACTGAGAAATATCTCCTGATTTCTATGAGAATCGGAGAAATGAACAAGCTGTAGGATTTACTGCTGCTACTGATGTTTAACTGTTTTAAACCAATACACACACACACACACACACACACACACACCCACAAGCCAGACTATAAACCCACTTATATCTTACGATGAGGTCTTAGACAAAGTCCCTGTCTCTCACAGTCCAGCCTTGTGGGTTACTTTACACCTGAAGGAGACTATAAAGGTGTGTGACAGGCAGGTAGCACAGGTGTGTTTTGGAGAAACATAAATAATTTTCCACGCATAGTTGTGAGACAACTAAGGCTTAGGAAAACAAACAAACAAACAAACACCCATGAGAATGATTTATATATACACAAACAATAAGTAAGTATAAATAACTAATGAAGAATAAAAAGCTGGCTAACCAGCTTAGCTAGCGACTGTGAGGAATGTCTGACTCGCACTAGGCCCTGAAACTAAACTAGAAACTTTCTTGGTGTGACCTGGATAATGCTCAGAAACTTCCTGGCGTGCTGGAACAGAGAGTTAACACCCAAATTATTAGGAAACTACAAAGTGATTTGAAACGTGTACATAAATAAATAAATAAATAAATAAAAACGCAAGTGTGTATCGTTAAAGCCTCGGCGCAGAGTCAAGCTGATTAGAAACTTGTTACAAACTTACAGTGCATTTTCTGCCCAGGTGAGCAAACAGCGCATCGTTCTCCTGCCCTGAGAGCAGCCTGGAGCCCACGTTAGTGTTCCTCCTCGGAGACGGCTGTGCGCTCATCTTCCTCACACGGTCCCCGCTTCAAACCCAGAAATCACGGCAGGAAACAAAAATATAAATCATATAAATAAATAAAATCTGATCATTGACTCGGTCACCGCGGCCTGCAGTCGGACTTCATTTCCAGGTTTGTTTTGGTCAAGTCCAAATTTAAAAAAAGAAGAAGAAGAAAAAGTTCTGTAGTACTCCAGAAGCCTAGTTTTTATTCCATAGGGACCCGGTTCACTGCGGATTTTTTGTGGAGCTCTGAAGACTCGGAACTCATCCCAACTCCACTCGATCCAACAACATGGCAGCGTCGGAGAGAGAAAGAGAGGGAGGGACAGCACTGGTAATCACACGACGGGAATAAACTCCGTATGAGATGAAAACAGGTACAAGTCAGTCCTTTATCAAGGGCTGTTCAATACACACACACACACACACACACACACGATAGACACGATTACAGTCTCTCTCTCTCTCTCTCTCTCACACACACACGTCACGTACTTCCGTAAGCTGATCGCGTCAGTAAAAGAAGGGTAGTGGGCGGAGCCAAGTGAGTCAACACGGGATGACGCGTGATGTCAATCAAAGGGTGAAATCACAGACTGAAAGCATTCAGTCCGGTTAAGGAGGTGTGCTATGAATTGTTACATCGATTTTTACCCTGTCAATCTTTATTTAAAAATAAATAATAATAATAATAATAATAATAATAATAATAATAATAATAATAATAATAATAAACATGTTCCCTGATATGGGATCCCCTGTGCTCTTTTTGTGGGAATATGTCCATGTTGCAATATTTTGGAGAAAATTCTGTTTGTTTCTCTTTTGGATAGTTTTTCTTTGTGATATAAAGATGTTTTGTTTGGCTTCAACAGTTTTGATAAAAGTTTATGTTCCTAGCAAAGTCTCTCTCTCTCTCTCTCTCTCTCTCTCTCTCTCTCTCTCTCTCTGACTATATTTTAAAGATAATTCCATAAAATCCAAATAAACTTTACAGATCTTTATTGGAAAGGGTTTAAACGATGTTTTTCATACTTGTTCAATGAACCATAAACAATTATTGCACATGCAGCTGTGAAACAGTCCTTAAGACACTAACAGTTTACAGGTGGGAGTTGATTAAGGTCACAGTTACAATAAGTTAGGACACTAAAGAGACCTTTCTACTGACTCTGAAAAACACCAGAAGAAAGATGTCTAGGTTTCCTGCTCACCTACATGAACATGTCATAGACCTGCTGCAGGGAGGCATGAGGACTGCAGATGTGTTCAGAGCAATAAAATGCAATATCTGTAATGTAAGACGCCTAAGACAGTGCTACAGGGAGACAGGAAGGACAGCTGATCGTCCTCGCAGTGGAAAATTGCAGGTAACCGTGTGTCCCTCCAGACGTGATCGAGAACTTGCAAATGCCTTGCTGGAAGAGTGGAGTAACATCTCACAGCAAGAACTGACCAATCTGGTGCAGTCCATGAGGACGAGGTGCACTGTAGTACTTAAAGCAGCTGGAGGACACCAGATACTGACTGTTATAAATCACTGTCATAAATCACTTTTAATATTGACCCCCCTTTGTTCAGGGACTCTATTCCATTTCTGTTCATCAAATGTCTGTGTAACTTGTTCAGTTTATGTCTCAGTTGTTGAATCCTTTCATGTTAATACAAATATTTATACATGTTAAGAAACTTGCTGGAAATAAAAGCAGTTGAATGTGAGTAGGAGGTTTCTTTTTTGCTGTATATATATTTTTGTCTATAAAACTCCCTTTTTACGCTTTCTTATAAAAGGATTGGATACATTTTATGCCTCCAGCAACTCTAAAGCTGTAAAATCAATTTCATTGTGTAATATTGTATATTGGAATGATTGTGTACTGTGTATACCCCTGGCCTCTTTCCAATAAAATAAAATTTAATGAAATCATTCAATCCACAGATTAACTGTTTCACCTTAAAATATCAAATCTAACAAGAAACACATATAAGCAACTTGTTTTCCAGTATTAATAATGATTTGAAATGATAATTGAATCATTTTGAAGTTTACAAATGAGATCAGATCATCTCACTGTGCAGCACAACACTCACCTGTAAAAAAAAAAAAAAAAGCATAACTAACTCAAAATGGTTCACTACAGTCAGTGCTACCAAAAGAAAATGTCTCCTATTATTGCTCAAACAATCCAATACAGTCAAAATACTAAACACTATTTTGTCACAGGCATGGTTGTCACTGATGGTTAGGGCTAGGGTCACTAGGTCAATTATAAGGGGGTTTAGTCCCCACAATAAATGTTATTTAGCCCCCGACACTCCAAATAAATAATGTAAATTATTTTAATTATTAAATTAATAATAGTTTTTCATCTACAGTGTTGATTATGGAGCTGTGGGCAACTAAATGGCACAGCAGCTGATATGTATGGGCAGGTTAGGCAGAGCCTCAGCATTTATATCATAATCATAATGAGTCTTTATCGTCACATATACATTACAGTGTAATTCATTTCTTTGCATACTCCAGCATGTCAGGAAGTTGGGGTCAGAGTGCAGGGTCAGCCATGATGCAGCACCCCTGGAGCAGAGAGTGTTAAGGGCCTCACTCAAGGGCCTACAGGGGCTGCTTGGCTGGGGCTTGAACCCCCAACCTTCCAATCAGTAACCCAGAGCGTTAACCTCCAAGCCACCACTGCCCCTATCAGTTGTTGAACAAATATTAATCATCATAAAGTCCTGATTCACAACTCCATATATTTTCAATTGTATTGAAATACTAATTATGTCACCAACGATTTTGAAAATGTTGTTATTTAACAAATATAAGCCTATTTTATTTTCCACTGATTTACTTGTGCTCTTAGATATTGTGCAACTTAGCTTCCATATGGTTATTATTGCGCCTAATGGTCAGAAATGGGAAATGCGTTAAACGCTGACAGAGATCCATATTGGCAGGATTTTTCCTGCTCCATGCTTGATCTCTAAACAGTTTTCAGAGGACGAGGAGTGGACAGACAGGGTTTCCAGATTGGGCTAGCTCAAAATGCTCTGTGGTCGCCAAGATCTTGTTTCATAATAAGTACATTACATTTACATTTACATTTATTCATTTAGCAGACGCTTTTGTCAAAAGCGACTTACAACTGAGAAAATACAAGCAAAGCGATATATCAAGCAGAGAACAATACAAGTAGTGCTACTGTACAAGATCTATTAATTGA
>JANDJT010000092.1:3272390-3291048 GCA_024331685.1 Stegophilus panzeri | reverse complement strand
TTGGCCCCCCCCCCCCCCCCCCCAACATATTCTATTTAGTCTATTCACACGTGTAGTAAACCTGAAATTTGATTATTTTTTCTTTCTCCTCTACAGTTTTATCTGAAATATAGTATGATTTAAAAATGGTAGAATTTCCCCCAGTTTCATGATGTACAGTAGTCCTTAACTCATTATGTACATTGTCAGCATTATCAATCCTGGTAGTATTTTACTAGCAATTCAATTGATCTGAAAAGCATGTTTATGAATATTAAGAAAAACAATTACTAACCATAACAGTTCTGGCCTCAGTCTAGTTTAATGGCCTGCAGAAATACAAAATCCCATAACTGTTTTTGCTTAGTTTTTAAATTATATAATTCCTAATATCCAAGACTCCTGTTTATTAAGAGAAGTTCAGTAATTCAAGGACCCCATAACAAGACTTGTTCATTTTTGCTACATATAACCCTTTAGTTTTTCACAGAAATGTATTATAGTCATTATTACCATGAATGGTTAGAACCAGTTTACATACTGAGATAGAATATAATGTTGATCTCTTCCAACAGTCAAGCCTGTTTGAGTGTTTACATAAAATGTAAGATTTTAATTTCTTTAAATCAACAATTAGAGCTAATATATAAGAAAAGTAATATAAAGCTAAGAAAAAAAAAAAAACTAATGTGAATCAGCTATTAGAGAAGGCACTGAAATAAATGAATTAATAGAACATTTTGAAAGTTTATTTCCTCCCATTGCCATTTTGTAGAAACCACAAACTTTATTAGATGTTAGATGTTGGGGTATGCAAGATTCCCTTATTCACCAGTTGGTACTGTAATATTAAAGAGTTTCAAAATCACAAATACTATCAGCAGCTCCTTTGTAATTAGAGACACTTTAATATAATTGGATTTAATGGCTGTTGACATAAAATCAATCAATGATCACAGGGATCCTTATTGATGTCCTGTCAGCATTGCTTGAATATATCAATGTCAAGTCAGGCATTAAGAAGGAGAGGGAAGAAAGACGGTTTCTCTTGGATGTTTTAGGTAAAATATAGACTTTAATTCACAGTTAAATTCTGATGCATGAGGCTTCTTGATAGATGGATAACCATAGATGAGGCTCTGCAAAATAAAGTGGTACATCATCCATTACATAGGGAAACAGTAGTGTTACGTTAATCAATCGAAGCACCAGATACACCTCTTATGCTTTGTGGGATCTGAATTATACATGTCGTGTACCGAGCCTTTACTTCAATACAAAGCCTTATTAAAATAATAAAAATATTGTTTATTTGTTTGGGTGCTGTACTTATGAGCTTTCAAGCAGCTGGCAGCAATAAGCTGCTTTGGCCTAATAATCACATTGCCATGCATCTCACAGTCACAGATCCTGTATTCGGAGTGCATGTGTGCTGGTTAATGTCACTGCAACTTGTCCTTGCGATGAGGTCAGTGGGCTGAAGTAATTCCACACAGACCAGTTGGGATTTGCAAAATCTGGATTTATGTGAGCACATAAAAGCATCTGGACACAGCATTAGATCACAGCAATTAAATTTTTATCGTTCATTCCTTTTCCCTAAAGATAGTCTACAACTTAAAAAATAATAATAATAATAATAATAATAATAATAATAATAATAATAAGACGATGGAATTGTTCAGGTTTGTGAAACAGAAAATACGTTAATGGTTACGCTCCTAAGAATGATGGATAAAATCTGATCTAATGACACAGTAAACTGTTATTTAATGTACTTCCAGTACATATATTCACTTCAAATATACACACGCAATGCCTTTTGACTTTGTACTTAAATGTATATCAACAAAACAGTGTGTATTCCTAAGGATAAACAAAGATATGTTTAAAAAATTAAACTGATAAGGAAAAGGTTACACAAGAATAAATTACGTTCTAGATATAAATGCTGCAACCTGGTGTAGTTATAAAAGACATTGTCATTGGTTGGATTTTACACAACAAAGAGCAATCGTGGTGACAGTGAAAGACCTTCCTATTCATCTTAAACATCCCTGTCAGTACTACTGGTTACATAACAGGTGGGTGGAACGTTCATGGAACAACAACTAATCATCCCTGGACAGGTGCGCCTCACAAGATTTCACAACATACTCTCAGACTAATGATAACAAAGGTAAGAGAGAAAGAAACCAGCAGTCACTGGAAAAGATTTGCAGAGCAGCAAGAACAGTTACACAGAAAACATTAAGCAATAAACTGCAACACTGCAACATTCCTACACCTCATGCAAACCCCCCCATGCTAAAAAAAAACAAGCACAGACGTGTGTCTAAGCACTCACACAAATCAGAACTCTCTTGGAACAAAAGACAAAAACAAAATATAACATTTTGGCAATAATTCAGCTGGTAATCTTTGGAGAAAGAAGGGTTGTGCATATGATTCTAAGAACACCATGCCCCCAGTGAAGCATGGGGGTGGAAGCATCATGATATGGAGCTGCTTCTCTGCAAACAGTACTGGTGTATCAAAGGAAAGGAAACATGCATAGGCGATGTACCAGGACATATTAGAGGAGAATTTCATCTCATCTGCCAAGAAACTGAATGTGAGGAGAACAAGACAATGACCCCAAATATACCACCAAAATAGCTCAAGACTGGTTTCTAAAAATGAATCTGCAAAATATCATTTGAAACTGGTCATCCTGTTCAGTTGAATCTATTTCTAGGGGAACGGGTTTCTCAAATGCTTGCATAGACGTATTTTTTTTCTTCTTTTTTTTTCTCATGCACATCATGCCTGCTTTGCCAGTAGACTTGTGCTGTCTTCCTCTCTTTGGGCTAGTTTATACTTCTTCACTGAAGCGTATTTGAGTCTCACGGAGCAGAGGCTCACTGATGCACTAACGTACAGTTCTCTCAAAATCTAACAGCATGTCATGTGTATCTTTAGTTCTTTGCATCAACCAGTCTTCAGGTGAACACTGTTTGGTTGAGGTGGTGTGGAGGTGTGATGCATACCTGCAAACACTGTGATGAAATGTGACCTTATTTCTGCAGGTTTTCTCACATGATTCAGAGTAGTATTGTCCCAAATACAGTTCAAATTCAAACAAATACATGCAAAAATTGCTGCTGGTGTGCTATTCTGTCTCTGTCTTGATTCAATTCATTTCCATTCAGCGGCATGACCATTACAGCAGTTATGGTATCCCTCTCCTAAAAAGATTAGAAGTTCATCAGTGTTGGTATGACTGCAGAACTGAGGATGAATATTGTGAAATTTATTAAAGTAGCTGAATAAATAGTAATTTAATACACGGCAGAACAACAGCTCCGTATTTTGCATCGTATTTTTTATGTGGTCTGGATTTGACGTGTTAGTGCAGTGTTAGTGTATGTTAGTGCGTTGAGGTTAAGGAATAACTCCTATAAAATAAATGCATGGCTTCGCAGTTTTCAGTATGTTCCATTTCTGAATTGCCAAAATACATCCAAACCATTTACAGTACTAACTTTACTCAGGTACTGCATGAGTTTGGTGGTGAAGCAAAGCTAAAATGCTAATATGAATAAATAAAAGACAACAAACCACCAACAACATTGTACATGCAGACACTGTACATGGACCCATGGCATAATATATACCAGGATGTACCAATGGTCATAGTATAGGATGTTCTGCACATGGACCAGTCACAATACCAGTGACCCACGTCCTTCAAAACTATTTTCTAAGATATAATCATCACACTGCATCTTACGGAGTGGAATATATTGCCCTGGTGGTGGTGTAATGACTTGGGTAATGCATTTTTCAGTGTCTGAGGTTTGAGAATCTTTTACTTATTTAGATTGAATTGTAACAGATGCGAAGTTAACAAAACTGGTCACTTATAAAAAGATAAACAATCATTGTTATGCACATGAACCCTCATGAAATGAACACAGATATATAATACAGTACATCTTAATTTAAAATGAGTGTTTATGCATTTATTTTCTTTATTAGTTTCTCAGCTAAACCTCATGCAGGGGTGTACCGTCTCACAGTCCAAGTTCGGCCCAAGCTTTTATGTATCATTTAATGATCATGTCTTGGTTTTTCACACATTATTTTTGTCTATTACATGCATGCTTTCAGCTCATTTTAACACTTTCCCCTACACGCTTCATCCGTTTTTGTCCAATTCACTAAGCACTGCTATGACAACCACACATTCTCCCTTGTTTACCCAGCAACAGCCCATTCCCCTGGTGAGCATGAATCACTACCATAGTCTATCAAGGGCTAAAATGACTCCTACATTATGGAACCCTGAATCGTGCCTCACACTGCTGGCCATGTTCACAGAGATGTTACTGCATCAGCAACATATATAACTGTTTCTTCCAAAGCTCAGAGATATTCTGAGGAAATTACACGGATGGGCTGCAGGATTTTAGGAGTGATGTTGAATTGGATCGAGTCATTTCCAATCCTGATTTTAAATTGAGCAGGACATTAGAGGCTGGGGTATTGTCATTAATGAAGGACAAACAGTGTGATTGCAAAGCTCTTCTGCTACAGCCAGTTTCCTTCTACCCCTAATTAATATTTTAGCTAGGGACTGTTGGTATAGAATTCCATTGTGTACAATTAGTTTGTGTGATTAATATCTTTTGAGATTTTGCTTGAAATCAATGTAATGAGAACATGCCAAATTTAATAATGGGTTAAAATCCCTATTTAATATTTAAGCTCTGCAGCATGGAGATCCACTTTGTCCAATGGGCTTGTGTAATGAATTTCTGTAGCGTTCTGTACAGGAACCAAACTGTCAATTCCTTCTTGTGTCCTCTGGACAGGCTGGCATTGTGGATACACTGCTGATTTCCTTCCCATCAGAGCTGTGTATGAGATTCTAAGGACCGATGTGCGCTAACACCTTCCACCCAGGCCACACATCACACAGCATCTATTGTTCCTGGCCTGGCATGTGACGCTGACAGTGATGCAAATGAGATGCCTTAGTTTGACCTTTCAGAGAACTGGCTATATGAATCAATGTAAGAAAAAAAAATTGTGAAGGACATCACATCTGGAAATGCCTAACTGAGGTAAATAGCTTTGATGTAGTTAGGATGTTATATGAAGGAGGAAGCAAGAAGGTGTTTGCTCATGAAATCCAGAGCTTTCTTTTTACAACTATGCTACAAGATTTGTGACTGTTAGCTGGACAGAGAGCTTTTGAAGGGGGGGGAGTGAGTGTGTGTGAGAGCGAGAGAGAGCGAGAGAGAGAGAGAAAGAGATGAGGTGAGATGGAGAAAGAAAGTGACAGAGAAAGAAAAAAAAACATGGAGAACATTTTGTTCTGTAATACAGTAAAGCACAATTCTGATGCACAGATCTCTGGAACAATGAAAAATGAGTAAAAATGGACTTGGCTCATGCATTGTGCTTCATATTCTCTCTTAATATCAATCTCTCTCAAATATCCTCAACATGGCACCATAGGTGACAGAAAATCAACAGTTTTAATCAATAATAAAAAATAAATGCTTTAGATGAGACCTTTGGAAAGACAGTGAGGAGGGTTTTTTTTTTTTTTTTTTTTTTGGTTGGTTGGTTTTTGTTTGGTCTGTCTGTATCAATTTTTTTTTATTTGTTTTGTAAACAAAGGAGATTTTCCTTAAAGAAAATGTTGGGGTGTTTATGGAATTGAAGACCTGTGACACTTTTATGTATTGATTATAAAATACTGTCAAAATTACTTTCTAGACTGAAACAATATATGGATCAGACCCACTGTTTGCCCAGATGTACTATATATAGTGGACATCATACAGAGTACATATGGTTTTTATTTATAGATTAGAAATAGACAAAAAAAAAAAAAAAAGCTATTATAACACAGTATGTTGTTATATTATATGATGGGACCTCCCTTAAGGTTGTGAGAGGTTGCTGTCCTCTCGGAATGTACAGGAGAATTAGATAGGGATACCTACTAAATGGACAACCATACAATCCAGCAATAGAGCCTTTGTTGTGCAGACAGAGCTGCAGGGGCAGGAAGAGGATGTTATTTGCAGTCTGGATATTTATGAGAATACATTTTCAGCTGTGGTGAATTGGACTAAGTGTGAGAGATATGCTGCAGGACAGTGTCAGGGAAGGAACCTTTCATAATTTCCAAGAGGATTTTCTGTGGAAGAACACAAGCATGAACAGCAGAACATTACAACTCGTAATACCGGATCTGTACACAGAGCACGGAGATTGTTATATGTGTGGCAACCTGGGAAAACCCTTGACATTTTCTAATATAGTGCTGTGAAAAAGTACAGATTTCTTCTGTTTTTTTGTGTATATATCTCATACTAAATTGTTTCAGAAATTAAAACAAAATCTAAGATAAACAAAGGCAACCCGAGTAAACACAAAATACAGTTTTTAAGTGTTAATGTAATTTTTTGAAGGAAAAAAGTGATCCAGTACCAACTGGGCCTGTGTTAAAATGCATTTGCCCTCATAGTTACTAATTAACCCGAAATCTATGAAACTGCATTCATAACATGGTTCAGCTTGACTAGACACAAACAGGCCTGATTACTGCAAACCCTGTTCAATCAAATCATCACTTAAATAGAACTTTTTCAACAGCATGAAGTAGGTTAAAAAGTCTTACCCAGTAACACATTATGGCAAAGTTGAAAGAAACTCCAGAAATGGTGAGGAAGAAGGTGATTGAAATACATCAGTCTGGGAAGGGTTACAAAGCTATATCAAAGGCTCTGGGACTCCAAAGGACCACAGTGAGAGCCGTTATCTCCAAATGGAAAAACTCAGCACAGTAGTGAACCTTCCCAGAAGTGGCCGACCTTCCAAAATTCCTCCAAGAACACAGCAATGACTCATCCAGGAAGTCACAAAAGACCCAAGGACAACATCAAAGGATCTACCCACCTCTCTTCCATCACTAAAGGTCACTGTTCATGACTCCACTATCAGAAAGACACTGGGAAAAGATGGCATCCATGAAACTGTGACAAGGTGAAAACCATTGCTAACCCAGAAGAACATTAAGGATCGACTGAATTTTGCCAAAACACATCTTGATCCTCAAACCTTTTAGGAGAATGTTCTGTGGACTGCTGAGTCGAAAGTGGAACTGTTTGGAAGACAGAGGTTCCATTACATCTGGAGTAAACCAAACACAGAATTCCATAAAAAGAACATCATACCTATGATCAAGCATGGTGGTGGAAGTGTGATGGTGTGGGGATGCCTTGCTGCTTCAGTGCCTGGGCAACTTGCAATAATTGAGGGAAACATGAATTCTGCTCTCTACCAGAAAATCTTAAAGGAAAATGTTTTGTCTTCAGTCTGTAAGTTGAAACTCAAGTGCAACTGGATTATACAGCAAGATAATGATCCAAAGCATAGGAGTAAGTCCTAGTCCTAGAAATAAGTGAAAGACTGATCTCCAGTTATCGGAAGTATTTGGTTGCAGTTATTGCTCCTAAAGGTGGCACAACCAGATTTTAAGTTTAAGTGGGCAAATAGATTTTCACACAGGTGATAGGTGTTGGATAACTTTTTTTTTTCTTCAATAAAAACAGTAAATAAATAAAAGCTGTATTGTGTGTTTACTCAGGTTGCTTTTGTCTCATGTTGCATTTCATTTGAAGATCTAAAACTATTAAAACTCTAAACTATCTAAAACTCTAAAACTATTTAGTATGAGTATAATACTAATAATACTATAATTTAGTATAATACCTTTTCACAGCACTGTATATATGGTTCTGAAAACTACAGATTTTTCTGTAGATGTTTCCCTTTTGCATTTGTCTCAACCGAAAGTAAAGTCCCATTGTAATGTCTGGTTACCCCTAAAAAGTGAAAAGGGAGAATATAACATTCAGAGATTACATTACTGCCCAATTTTAAAGAAACTGATTATCAGCATCATTCACATCACCCTGCCTCATCACCTGAGGTAAAAGTCACTCGCAGCATTTACACGAGCTTCCCCATCATCCATGCAACACTGATGTTGAATTAATCGTTGATTAATACAGTCCGTTTTCTTGAATAAATGGCTTGTTATTAATGTTTTTTTATTAGGTTATTTAAACGTCATCTATTGTCTGTACCGAGTGTATATGGGTTCTTCTCTGTTTTGATGATGATGTGATGACACAGGTACATTGCAGACATTTTGACAGTCAGTATCTGATTACAAGTTGAATTGATTAGACTTATGTCCAATTTGGCACTGGCATGTAGCTATCCATAAACTTGATCAAATTGTAGTGGAAAATGCAAGGTTTAGCTAGCAAGGTTTTAGACGTTTTAAGGCAGACTGGCTGGATTTGTTAAACAGGCTTTTTAGTGAACATGATCTTCGCAGGCAGATAGCCAAGGCAAGGTTATAAATAAAAACATTTCCACATTGTTTTGGGGAAATATAGCATTTATGTTTTCTTAAATTAGAGATATCAAAGTGTTGGCAGAGAAAAAACATCAAATTTTGGTTTTCCAGAATTCAACAATGGAGGTATCTGACAGGTTTTCTGGGACCGCCTCACACATGTGCTGGTACAGTCTTAGCACTTTTACATTTGGTGGCCAACATGGTGAGTTATGCTATTTGTGCTCAGCCTGTTTTATCTGCCAAGTTACAGAGCTTGGTGTTCATTGTTGAGGATCAATAGGACAGACACTCAGCTTTGCGCCTGCTTTGAGAAAAAGCTATTGTTCTGCAACCCCTCAATCCAGAGCAAATAATATCCAGCAGCATATGATACTATAGCAGTGGGCAGGACTCACAAAACTCTGAGGCATGAGGGGTGATGGAGCCTGGAAAACACAAAAACGCCTGTTTTTTTGCATTCTGGTAAGGAGTTTGGAGTGGTTTGTTTGTTGAATATCTCAGAAGGATAAGCTTGCTGCCATGCTGTACATTTAGGATTAAAATTCGGCGTTGGGGACATTAGTATTATTAGAGGCATTTTTTTTTTTTTTTTAAATAACCGACATTGATTTAACATTTTAACGAGGGCATCATAATAGATGGACTAATGGTGAATTATGTAAATATTTGGACAATATTATGCTAACAGCGTTTTGTCATTCTACATACAGATTTCAAGCAGTTCCTAAATGAAAGCATCTGTATGTAGAATCCTCATCAAAAATCAATAGCCATTTTATTTTTTTTAGCCAGCATTTGTAAGGATCCACCATGTGCTATGCTCTAAGCTGAAAGGTACCCCCTGTTTCAGGTACCTTGTCTTAACT
This sequence comes from Stegophilus panzeri, assembly GCA_024331685.1. Taxonomy (NCBI): domain Eukaryota; kingdom Metazoa; phylum Chordata; class Actinopteri; order Siluriformes; family Trichomycteridae; genus Stegophilus; species Stegophilus panzeri. The sequence continues at coordinate 3,281,772 of JANDJT010000092.1, read as the reverse complement.
TACAGTCTGCATTCCCTGAAATGAAATGAGCACAGGTGGGTACAGAAGAAGGTGTCTGGATTTAGATGAATCACAGAGGCTGTACAGATAAAATAAAAAAAATAGAAAGGGAAAAAAATCACGCATTGCTTTTAGATCACATCACAGAACCCATACATTACTACTTGCATCCTTGCCAAGACTAGGAGACAATGTCATTATCTACAGTACTAAAGATCTCAAATGAAATTAAAACTGGACAGCCTGGAAGAGAGTGGATTTATATGAATACACTCTTCAATGAGGACTAAATTTAGAACCATTCTCAGTCCAATATTTCATAAACCAGTCTTGATGTTTAACGTTGTCTTGGAAACTGCAGTTCTTAAAAAGGTATCTTCCTTTTAGCACAAAAAACTGTAGGAAAATTTCTACAGTGTCCATGCTCTGAGGCTCATGAGCAAGTTGTCTAACAGCAGGAATTGTCAAGCATTCTCCACCCTAGTCTTAGAGCCAGAGCAATTCAATGCATTGACATTTGATGGGATATGTGACAGTCAATGGCATTTCTGGGTAAAATAAGTTCAGTCACTGCCAGGAGTGTTCTTCATTAGAAACTGTCTTCACTGTCTATGAGAAAGCAACAATAGATTAGAAGTTAAGGTATGCATAGTGGAACAAAAACACATTTGCTTATGTGCTTATGTGTCTTCAATGGTAAGCCTGTCCTTGACATCCATATTTAGCCACATGACCAATGGATTCCAAATCATTTCTTCAAATAGTGCTTGGCTATTATTTTAAAAAGAGATTTGTTTTTAAATTGTGCACACAATTTAGTAACCACTATTTAGTCTAACAGATGAGCTGACCAAGCAATAACCAATAATCTGTAATTCTGTCTCTGTTGTCAATAGAGATTATGATTTTTTGATCAAAATTATATATATATATATATATATCATCTCCACGTCTCTATAATTGGCTGATGACCTGTAAAACACTTCTGACGTGCCTTAAAGGTAGTGGACATGCATTGCTGAATCCGTCTATAGGGAGACAACTCAAGACAACAACTCAATGTGTCATAAATCATGATTCACCACTGTTATTCACTTACAAGGAAGAAGCTGTCACTGGTTCTCATAGTACCAGTGTTTGGAAGTCAACACTGAAAAACAACAACAAAAAACCTTCCATTATTTTATTGTCTTTCTGTTTTCACTCTCTGGGGTGATGTCACAGAAAGCAATACTCGTTTAGCACTCTTTCCCTGTATCCATATCAAGCCCCAAGGGCATCTGCTTTCCATCGGTCACCATACCATGCATGTATTTCGTGGATTCATTGTCCTACACCTGTTTTGCCAAAAGGGAAGAGACACAAAGACTAAGACCATAAATTCTCAAATGTAAGCCTTTCCCCAATGTTAAATCAAATCACATCGATATGTCATTGTGTGAAGAGAGTTAACACAGCAAGTGATGCATGTGAGCACTGCAAGCAAGGCTTGCTTGTAAAGTGAAGGTTATTATTGAGTGACGGGAGATCAATAAAAAGTGTGGTGATGGGCCAATGTTCTCGGTAAACTCTGCACACAGACAATGTGTTTTTCTCTCTAATGAAAAAAGAAGAAACTCTGGCTGGTGCAGCTCTGGATAGACTGACTCTGAATAGTACCGTGCCATTACCAAGGCAACAGTGTTTGGAGTTGTCACGGTAATGGGGGGGAAGGGCAAAAGACACAGCTACTGATGTGTAATTACTAAGAATGAGTGCTTCAGATAGCCTAATGCAATTAGGTGCGGTAAAAAGGAATGGGAGGTGCTGTTTGTGCTGGTGGAGGGGTCGCCTTCTTAATAGGCTCAGTTACATTACTCCAATATTTCCCTTATGAATAGAATCAGAATTCTACACCAGAAGCCATAGAAGAAAAATGGCAACAAATCGGAGCTAAATATTATTCTCCAGACTACTTAGTACACAAAAAATGTTGAAAATAATTCCACGTCTACCTTTAAGTCAACTTTGTGAAAAGAACAACTTGTTTAACTTGTGTTCTGGTAAACATTAGAATCAAATGTACACCTGATAATGTGTTGCTTAACATCAAACAGTATAATGTGATTACTGTACAAGGACGCAGGGGTGCAGCATCCACAATTTTTTCAAGATTTCCCGAACTGCAAATGCAGCTGCAACTGCTAAAATAATAAACATATAGATAAACAAATAAAAAAATAGTCAAAATATACTGTAAGTCACATCATGCTTTTTAACAGTTTATAGGTACAGTTAAGCAGAAAGTATGCTTCACCTTTTAAGAGTACGCTAGGAACAGCGTACAGTACGCATGACGCAAATTTCGTCATCAGCAGAGTAAGCACATACTGTACGCGCGCCGCACAATTTTTCTAACCGTGCATACTTTTTACGGGCAGGTCGCACATGAGCATTTAATTCTTTTGCACTATTTAGTTGTTCCACAAGGTGGCAACAGTGACCCAGGACTGTTGATTCTCAAGGTAGTTGAAGAAATAACTGAATAAACAGAAGAGACGGAAACGAGTACAGGTTAGAAAGTAACCACATTTGTATAATTCTAGCCTTAAAGTGTATAAGGATTTATATATGGGTGCTAATCGTGGCGAGAGATTGCCCAAGCATTGTTCTTCGTGTTGTTGTCATTCTTCCCCGTTGTCATCCTTCACACCAAAAGATCTACTTTACTGCTCTGTACCAACTCTAGGCCAGGAAGGGTAGTGCAAGTTGTCGTAATGTGCATGCATCGACCGCCGTGTATGCGTACAGGTCCAATGGAATATACTTTGAAAGGCTATGCGTACGACTGTGTGCATACGCTAGCGTACGTGTAAAAAAACGAAGTATGCTAGAGGCTTTAATGTTACAGAACATCAGTGAGACTTGAGTCTTCAAAGGACTTCAGAGACTTGAGAACAGAGGAGTTTGCACTTTCTGGTTTCTCTGTAACATGACAAGCTGTGGTTTTTTTTTTTTTTTTGGTCTCATTAACATCAAGAGAGAGAGAAAAAATAGAGGCTGGTGAGAGAACTACTATCTCATGTTGGGAAACTGAGTGCAACTGTTACTCAGGGCTGATGTCGGACTCATCATCCCTGCCTGCCCCTCAATCAACCACAACCTCACAGTACAGCTTGGCTCAAGCACATTCAAACCACCCAGGACAGCCAGAAACCTTGGGGTGACTTTCAATGACCACTTGACCTTTACAGGCCACATTTCAACAACTGCATGGTCCTATAGGTTCATTTTGTACAACGTCAGGAACATCAGACCCCAAAACTGGACTACTGCAATGCACTACTCTTGGGCCTCTCAGCCAGCTCCATCAAATCCCTTCAGATGATTCAGAATGGAGCAGCATGCCTTGTTTTCAACCAGCCCAAAAGAACCCATGTCTTCAACTCCCTCCACTGGCTTCCTGTAGCTGCCCGCATCAAATTCAAAGCCTTGATGCTCACAGACCTCAGTGGTGGAATGAACATCCAACCTCAATCCTGACAGCAGAATCTGTCACTATATTCAAATAATAGCTAGAGACCCACATCTTCCATGAATACTTAACGAACCCATAACTTGTCCCCAATACCCTCCCCACCCCACTCCACAAAAAAACCCCAAGAAAAACAAAAAACATTCTGCACTTACACCTCTACTCTGCGCACTTTGCATCTCTAGAACTCAATTAAAATCTTGTATAGTGGCACGCCTTGTATTGTTCTCTGCTTGATATATCGCTTTCCTTGTATTTCTATATTTGTAGGTTGCGTTGGGTAAAAGCGTCTGCTAAATGAATATATGCAATCTAATACATGTAATGTATTACAATAAGCACATTACTATAAACCTATCATTTATGTTACAGTTAAATGTTTATATCCATGCTACTGTTAAAAAAATTAAACTGCACTTTGTAATTGACACAATTATTGTAATTGACAATTTTTGTTTAAAGAAAAATTATTTGGGTATGATGACATATTATAGCTCATGCCACATCTATGCTGCTTGAAATTCCATTAATGTGTCCTTGTTACTGTGCATACAAAATGCATTGTATTTGATGTATAAAGTATGCTTGTGTACTTAAGAAAAAAAAAAAAGCAAACACAAGACCTCAGTTTGTGAACCTGTGAGCAACAGCCAGAATAATTGGCTCCAACCCCACCCACTAGCCATAACAAATCCTGCTGCTCATTAGCCATATTTAATGAAAGCAATAGAGTAGCAGGTGTTTCCTCAACAGCCACTGTATATCTTATTACTACAGCCTGCATCCATAGAGAGATTGTGCAAGATAGATCTGAATGTGACAGACGAAAATCACTCATGGCTGTACCCTTCAAACAGACATGGAAAACTGGCAGATTAAAATATACAGTACTTGCTTCAACTCATTCAGTCGGCATCAAGATACATGACTAGCATGTATGTATCAATGCATTTTTATCTAAACATAAAGTAGATACTGTATGGTAGTCTACCTAAGCTACCTTTTATGCAATTAAAATTCAAGACTGCCACACTTTTCTTGAAGTCCACTGAAGCTGTGCACATCTGTAATAAGCACAAAATGATTTATGTAGACAGGTGTTTCTTATTATTAGCAACACAATGCCCCAGATGCCTCATATGAATACCGATGAATTAAATGGCCACCTCCAATGCTGCTCCAGAGATTTTGGCCAACCAGCCTCAAAACCGCAGCCCAGGACTGCCATGTAAGGCTACTTCACCTGCAGGATTGTCTGAGAGCAGTCAAACAGACAGCTGATGAAACACAATGGAATAACTTCTGCACAACCAGAAACTGTCTTATGAAAGGTCATTTGACTCCCCTATCGGGGCTTTGATCTTAATGCAGTTTGGCGTCATAAAGGACAAGAGTGGGCAAAATGGCCACTGGCACACTTGTGAACATTCATCTTCACAGATTCAGCTGTACCAGGCAGATGGCAGGCAGCGTGTATGGAATTGTGTGGGTGAGCGTTTGGCTGATGTCAGTGTTCTGAATAGAGTGGCCTATAGTGATGGTGGGGCTTTTGATATGGGCAAGCATTCCCAATGGACAACAAACCCAAGTGCATTTCATCAGTTGCAAATGGAATGCACAGAGATATTACAATGAGATCCTGAAGCCCATTGTTCCATTTATACATGATCACTGCACCTTTCAATAGAACAGTGCATGGCCCCATATTTTAGGGGTCTATACACACTTCCTCAAGTGAAACACTTCCTCAAGATGATGTGTTGCGCTGCTGCAGGCAAATGCTGTTCACACCAGATGTTAATGTAGAAATTCTTTTTTCATGACCCGCCCAGTTTTTGGGTATCTGTGACCAACAGACCAAGAGCCATATTCGTATTCACAAAACATCATCAGTTTATCCATGATACATAAAATGCTCTGCTATTCCTGCAGTTTTTCTATGAGTACTGGTGCAAGAATACTCAAACGGCCACATAAATACATAAATACAGGTTAACTTAATTCCCCCCCACACACACACACACACACACATACACACACTTATGTCACCTCTTTATTTATATAAAGTACTGTCACTTTATCAAGTAAGATAAATTGAGAGTTCTGGGTCTTGCATATATTTTGTTGCCTGCTTAACACTTGCAAACACCTGTGTGCTAATTTAATAAACCAGGAAAGTGTAAAAACCTTTTGTTAAATGTAATGCGCTGTAAATTCTGAGCATTTGAGAGGTTTTGGAAAAGGGCTTTTGTTTCTTTAAAAAAATATATTTTCACTCTCCACTCCACCGTTCCCATTTTATCCATCTCATCCATGTGCATCGAACCATTACTCTTTGGTAGAATACGTCACGGTAGAGTGATCTCGTGATTGGTTGTTGGAGCAGAAATGAGGGGAAGAGGGTTGAATGGATGTGGCTGAGCTGTGCTCTAATGATGGGAATTCCAGCTCTTTTTGTGGGACTTTCAGCAATGACAGTGTACTGGACAGTCAAGTATTCTTGAGGTCCTGTTTCCTAGTTCAAGGTTTATTTTTTTTTATTATTAAAAAAGGTTAGCCACATTGGGGTTGTTGGTTGGTTGGAGTAGCATCCTCCACACTAACTAAATTCCCCATGCCTGCAAGTAATAATTGTTCTCAGGCTACTAACAGCCATAGGAATACTGCTAGCATTCCATGACTTTGCTAAGCATTTAATAAAGAACAATCACGAATTGTTGAAGATTTATTTCCATTTATCCTGATAATCCATGGCCTCCCCTAATACACTTGACTAGGTACTGTGCATTTTCAGCAAACATCAGTGCATCAGTACATATTTCACCATTCATGCAAAAAACAGCTCTTTGTAGATGGTCAGATGTAGAAAAAAAGGTTTCAGTGCAAGCATCGAGTAACAGCAAGATCAAGAAGGTAGTAACACAGCCCAGGGAAATGTTATCCCTTCACAGCAGCTAAGCATTCAAGAAAACAGCAAGTAATGCTAACTGACTGTGCTAACAAGATCAGATTGAAGAGCACTCACAACCTTCACCCGCAAAGTGAGATAGAAATCAACTTAGACAAGCATCGGCTGAGCTCTTCATTATCAAAGGGTTAGGAAGAGGAGAAAGGCTCCGGAAACAAGCACACACACACACACACACACACACACACACACACACACACACAATTATACAGTATCTGGATTAAAGATGTTAGAACATATAAATAGATTATATAGCTATATAAATAGATATATTCTGTATGCAGAAGTAGTTAATACTGTGGCATTGGAACTACTGTGTATTTAACTCCTGTGCCATGAAAACGGCTTTCATTGTTTTAAGGACTCACTCTTTAGGTAGGTTAACAGACCATTCTAGCAGGCTCTGGAGTCTCTATTTCCACTATTTCTGCATATAAATTAGCTTTAGGTAAGACACTGTTTGTTGATGCTTGAATTTGGCACCATAATTGGATTAAAGTCAAATGGAACACCAGTGCAGTAATCACATGCCAGAGCTAGAACAAGAACACTTACCAAGGAAATGCAAATCACATTCACAATAAAGAGAGGGAAAAGAGAGAGAGAGAGAGAGAGAGAGGGAGAGAGAGAGAGAGACTGACCGAGGGCATTAAAGTGACAATAGGTATTTTAGATTCCAATCAGGAATCCAACAAGTACAAGTGAAGCATCCAACTTCCAACAAGAACACAGACATTCCTGGTGGACATTTTAAATTGTAGATTATGCCATAACTGAGCTTCTGTCCCAAGTTGAAAGTTAAAAGTGGGCAAAACAACAGATAGGTCTTGTTCAGATGACATGAACTACATGAAACACATGGGGGAACATAAAAAAGCTGTGTGGAGGAAGTAGGCTTCTCCATGCTCTGAGATAAAACAGACTCTCCCTGGATCTGTTCAGTCTGACAGCTAATACGATTATACAGATAAACACATGAACAGCAGTGACATCTGTGGTATCTGTGTTTTGTAACATAAAGACAACAAAGACAACAAAGCATGGTTAATATCTTTGTAAGGTTTTTTTTTTTTTTCTTCTTTTCGTTCAATAGCATGTTGTGGGGGAGATAAAGCACTAGACAGACCACTTGTAATATCAATTTTGCTGACAAGCAATGTACTGAATGAAAAAAAGAGGCCATGTTTGCATTTTAATATACCAATTTCCCGCAAAGAATTTCAAACGATATGCCACTTCCCAGCAAACACTTGAGTTTATTAAAGAGAATTTTTGGTTATATAAAAATGGACTTAGAAACCATTAAGCACACCGAGCATAGTGTTGATATCTACTTTTCTTTTCTGCTATCATACACACACACACAAGGGATTTTCTTCAGGTGTTCAAGTGTACTGCTTCACGCAATTCAAGACAGATTTACACAATCACCTTCATTAAAAGAAAGGTCAAGGCATGGAACATATTGCCATATACAGATATCATAGGAATATTACTAGCAGTAAGATGCAGAGACATATAAACAAAGCTAAAGCAGTTGGCAGTGCAAAAAATATGTAAAGAGTCACTAGTTTTTAAAAACATATACTAATACAAATAATAATACAAAAAAAGACAGTGGTCAGAGTATTTACAGAAGTGAGAAAGTATGTGTTTCTGCAGTACACTGTGTAGTATTGTTGGCACTGACACATACTGTACACTGGCACCGGTGGCTCAGGAGTGGGACCCTGTCGCAGTGTAGTTGGACATCTCCCTACGGATGGTGCTAAATGGAGACAGCTCCAGCTCGGTGGTACATTCATGCTCGTTATCGTCACTGCCCACTGCTGAGGAGGCCGCCGCACCACACATACTTGTGCAACAGCAACAGCACTCTAGGAAAGCATGACCAAACGGTGGGCATAGGCAAAGCAGCAATACGGGTGTTATCGCAGTGCGCAGAAAGAGTAAGAGCTGACCAAGTGTGCGCAGTACACCCACCATGTCCAGGTGCCCTATGTAGGCTGCCACCATGTTTGCAACATTGTCGGGCACTGCACAGGCAGCGTAGACCACAGCCAGTGCCACCACAACACAGTTCATGCGGCTCTCCAGGCGCATCTGCTTCTTGTTGGCACGTGGGCATCCACGTTCGGCCCGGCGCATGCGGCGTGCTGTTGCTAATGAGCTGCCGATGGTAAACAGAGCAGGCAGGCAGAAATAGCAGCCAAAGCACCACCAGAGCCTAGCACTCTCATACGCCAGGCCCAGTGCATAAAGAGTCTCAGGCAGTGATATGGAGATGCGTTCCAGACACCGCTCTGTTTCCTCTGTGTCTGAATCCTTCAGCAGCTGCCGGATCAGGAGTTCGGGCAACGCCAAAAGTAATGCACCGACCCAGATCACGGCAAGCTTAGCAGCAGCAGATGCGCAAGTCTCAATTGTCTCATAATACATTTGCACATTGGTGGCGGCACGGAATCGATCGATGCACAGGGCACAGATGGTGAAGGTGGTCACCCCAAGTGAGGCTACCTGAAAGAGACATAAAAAAAACACACCTTAAGTCTACATTAACCACCGAACGAGTCTAAATTTATTTTCACCATGAGCATATGCAGTGGATATAAAGTCTACACACCCCTGAGAAAATTAAAAGTTTTGTGATGTAAAAAAACATTAAATCAAGATAAATCATGTCAGATCTTTTTCAACCTTTAACTGTGATACAGCCACCAACAAAATTCAAGTGAAAAACAAAAGAAATGTTTTAGGAATGAAAGAAGAAAAAAAAAAAAACCTTAATAATGAACAATAACAATAATCTGGTTGCATAAGTGAATAAGTGAGCACACCCTTTTATAATGGGGCATGATATGGGCGTGACTGATCAGAATTAACCAATCATATTCAAATTC
>JANDJT010000092.1:3122387-3139889 GCA_024331685.1 Stegophilus panzeri | reverse complement strand
TAGATTCTGATACTGTTAAACATTACATTGTGTTGTTGTAAAGAATACTGTTGTTAAATAAATCTTCACTGTGAAGCCACACTTAGGCTATTGTATTTGCACTAAATTGGAAATGATGATATTTTTGAAAAATACAATGAATTACAAGGCTGTAGCGAACAGTGCACTATTGCAGACTTATATACTGAGGTTTTAATCATATTATTTTAATATAGGCAGTCTATATTAGAAGAACTAAAGTGGGCCGGTCTAAGGCATGAAACTCCATGGCTGAAAATTATTCCCACTCCGGCCCTGTGGGCCGTAATAAAATCTCTGGCTATGTGGAACCAAGGCCTGTGTGTTATGGAGAGTGGTTGTAGAATCCAAGGGGTAGGTCTTGAGGGGTTTGGGTTTGTGCACATACAGGTGTAGGACCTCAGCACCCAAGCAGCATAAGCTTACCTGTCACTCAAGCCTTAAACCATGAGCCCCCATGGGACACCAAAACGTTGGGGCACCAAGCTAATTACATCTCATGGCTGACTGATGGGTTCTTATTGCCTGTGAACAATGGATGGACCCTCACAGATTAGCAAACCTCTTTTAAAACTTATTTATCTAGGCCACTGACTGAGATTTGGTGACTGGCCTACAGGGTGAAAGCTTTGACCCTCAGCTGATAACTTTGGAAAAAGGGGGGTGACTCACCCAGACAGGCCCCAAGGACAATCAACACAGACGAGGCCCTTTGTTCTCTCACCCAGTTCACCCTGTCTTTATCACACCAGTCACACCGACTGCATCAGGATACTTCATATATTCTAAAGGACCAAGGACTCCAAGAATAATACAATAACTGAAATTGCAGATTTTCTTCCATATGTTATCCTGTAATTATCATGCTTATAACTACAGTGTTGCCATAAGATATTTGATTGTTTAACATGCATGAGTATGATTGATTATGAATATGGGTGTGTGGTTGATTGTTAATAGTGTGTTAACAGCAGCCAACATATGTATTATTTGATATGTGTGTGGTCGTTGAGGGATTTCCTAAAACATAAGAGTAAGGAAAATCATGTAGAACGTTGTTTTATATATATGTACTTTATTTTAATTAATAAAGCAGATATGTAATGAGGAGCCAAGCCATGTAATGCCTTGTATGTTGCAGGAAATTTTGGCTCCTTCAACCTGCACTGGCCCTGCTAACTCACAAATTTAAACTATGAACTGAATTAAGCTATCTGACTTGTATTTTTAAATATGGTAAATGGTAAATGGCGCACTTATATAGCGCTTTTATCCAAAGCGCTTTACACTGTGTCTCATTCACCCATCCACACACACACACTCACACACCAATGGTAGCAGAGCTGCCATGCAAGGCGCTAGCTTGCCATCGGAGCAACTTGGGGTTCAGTGTCTTGCCCAAGGACACTTCGGCATGTGGAGTCATGCTGGCCGGGAATCAAAACGCCAAACTTACAATTAGTGGACAACCCGCTCTACCACCTGATCCACAGCCGCCCCAAATAAATAAATAACATAGCAGAACTCATGTAGACTGGATTCAGAAGAAGTAGGTTTATTTAGCAGTCAGCAAGACAGCAAAATAAACTGAGCTGGGCACAGGGGTACACGCCACACAAAAATGTAACATGCACCAAAGTACATTTGTTTACAATGTTTCTTATTTACATCTCAGGCATACATATACATTTAGGTGTGCCCTTATCACAATTTTGCACACCTTTTTCAGTTACATCTTTCTAACGGGCTTATTAGTTTATGCAGTGGTAAATTCCCCATTATCAGTTCCTTGGTCTGCTTTCTCCCTTATGCAGACATCATCAATGGCGTCATTACACTAAAGGGCCTATATGTCTTCTCCTTTTATTGAGTCATGAGTACGTGCGGTCCTTCCTTATCTATTCCTATGGAATGGCCTCTCCCTTTTTTTCTGCTGTGTTCTGGCCGGGTGCTTCATATATGTTTTATATGATTTAATGTTTCCTGTATCTAGATGTATGATCCAAAACCATCAACCCTGGTTCTTCTAGGCAGAACCCTGGACCTCCCATTAAAAGGAAAAAGATAAATGCTTCTTTCCAAATTCACTTCACTGGGCCTCTTCTTAAAAAAAGGAAAGTAGATGTATATACCCAAACACATCTGACAGTGTCACCTTTCAGGAAAAGGAGAACTGATGCATTGACACAGACACGCTATACTGTTCCCTCTATAATGAAGAGAGGAACTGATGCATCGACTCAAACATACTTTACTGTGCCTTTCATAAAGAAAAGATACGCAGACACCCAGTATCGCTCTGCTTCTAAATGTACCCAGGCTACCCAGATCCCCTGGACAGTGAACAGTAAAACTATGTTTCCCCCAAGATCTTATGTAAAACCATTGTTGTTAAAAAGTAATTTTTTTCGTGTGTTTTTATTAAACTACACAAAGTTTTCAAAACCCATTTCTCTGTGCGTGTGAGTGTGTGGGTGTTTTTACTTTGCATATGCATGGGCCTCCTTATCTACACATACAGATTTTCTCCAACCAGGTCCCCATGACAGTAAATTTCATCAGTTATTTTAACATGTTAGAGGAGGGATTTTTTTTTTTATTTCTATATTTTTATTCTAATATCGCTACATAATTTAATCTAATATAATTTTCCAACACACTGCAGGTGGAACACAGAAGTAAAAACGACAGTCCACAGTATATATAGTGGCACCACCACATCGCAACCATAGGGGCACTGAAAACAATATAACTTAAATAACTCACTGTTATTTAAAACAATATGCTTAAGTAAACAAACGAAAACAAACAAAATGGTAACAGGAGCGGCAACAAAAAGCGCCAGCGTACCCTGTCAACTGGAACTGGACACTGTTAGATGTGTTAGTATGAAAACTATATAAACAATGGGTTCTCTTCAACCAACAATTTCAGAGAGTTCTCCCCAATCAACATCTTTGGGGAGTTCTCTTCAAGTTCTAATCCACCCATCAACAGCAAGGAATCCTCATCAATCAACATCTGTGGAAGTTCTCTGCAATCAACATCTGTGTGAGCTGGATCCTGCAAAGCTCCCTGACCCAAGTAGTGAAAGAACCAGAAGAATTGCCACCAAGCTCATCAAGCAGGCCACCTACGAGACTCCACAACATTCATTATTCTGACTGGTCTTCCTAGATGCCACTTTAAAGCAACCAGACCTCTGACGAATCCCTTCTACACAACGTCATAATAAGAGAATTCCTCATCTAGAGCAGCTCAAACACAAACGAAGCTGGTGTATTTAATAGAGCCTTTATAAAATGAACCGAAAATTAAATTAATTGCTGATGGTTCGTTCAGGTTGAGGTCTAAGAACTGCATACGGAGCCATTCATTCTCTGTCAAAGCAATTTTCACCCCCTGTTTTTTTTTTTTTGTGTGTGTGTGTGTGTGTGTGTGTGTGTGTGTGTGTGTGTGTGTGCGCGTGTGTGTTTATGTGCTAGACTACTTTCTATGTATTAGAATAGTTTAATAGTCTCATCTGATTTTAATATCAAGTGTCTCTTGTCTATATTTATAATTTATTGTCTTAAGTTGTCTTATCTTGTTACTGTGCTCATAAGACATTTTTAACATCAGGATATTATTACTGGTGGCCACCGGATTAATTTCCCAGACAGACTTAATAAGATACATTAAGTTCAACTTATCGGTGGACAAATAGTTGATCAGCTGTCGAAATATTAAGTTTGCACATTTCCCCTTTTGAGCACAATCTAAAAAGGAAAAGCTAATTTCCTTACAATATACAATATAGTTTTACAGACACAGAGGTGTGGGAATGTTTGAGAGACTGTCCTAACACCTTGTGTTAAATCTTTTTAAATCCTTTTAGTTTTTCATTTCTACAGTTCTATAGAGACTGAGCTGTGGAATAAAGCCGCACGATGTCTACTTAACATATTTAACACATGGAGAATCATCAAGTCGGACTACAGAGGTGCAGAACCGGTGATGAGACTAATGTTTTATTCCATGAGGAGTGAAAAGGGAAATCAGTAACAACTTTCACACTGAACAACCTGAAGCTCTGCTTTATTTCACTAAAGTAAACTACATCTTAAATAAGTTCATCACAAACATCAGCAGAATATTAGCCAGGAAGCTACCTTAAAACTCTTATGCAAGTACAGCAGTTTCATATCTGTAAAATCTATCAATCACAGTCTGTTTCTGTAGAATGAGCCAATAAATGTGCACAAGTATGTTAAACATAAAGCACTATAACAGCAGTGCTAAATTCTAACTCATGTTTACAAAAAAGTTTTAAAGTATTGCTTTCTAATAATTGTTATATAGTTAAGACCACTTATTTATTTATTGTAAACAATTAACAGCTTTATACACACAGCTCTGATCCCAGTTTGAACATTTCTCAGGTGAAATTAGAGACAGGTGTTAGTCTTTTCCTTTTTTTTTGTCCTTTCTTTATAAAAATGAAAACTGCAAGCAGCTTATTTATCATACAGGTAGATAATCATGAAGTTAAGAAAGTTATAATAAAATACTGGACAGAAAATTCTGTTTCTTTGTCTCTCTTTATTTAAATTCTGTATAAAGATTATAATCTAATGATACTAAATAAAGAAGAAATGACTTTGTGTATTTGTCTACAGTTAAATACAATGCAGAATCAGAGGATTACAGGTGGTAATATTGACATTTAAACCAGTAAAATGAAGAAGTTATCACTAAAGTTTTCAGCTCTTGTCTCACACATTTAGGCCAACCAGGTTTCTCCTGATAATATCAGCTAAAAGTTTCATAGTGTAACTAATATACAGGAAAATGTAAACTGTTATTATTTAGTGAGCAGTGTGGTGTAATTGTGTGATTTCATGGACAGGTGTGTCATGATGAATATAGGAGCTGCGAATAGAACATTGCTATAGAGCTTTTTACAGTACATATTGTTTCAGATCAGTTTTACAGATATGAAACAGAGCCCAGTGAGTGAAATGAGGAACACAGTGGAGCTCCTGCAGAAGGAGCTCAGGAGGAAGCAGGAGAGACTGAGCAGGAGGAAATATCCTGCACATTAGTCACTTATTCTCACATCACAAAGTCTATGGATTCTACTTCATCAGGAACATAATGGTTAATTAATGCTTATGATAAGGAAATAAATAAGAGCTTCTATATATGAGCCATTGACTATTATGGATCTTAGAAATATTATCTGAAGTGAGTATATAAAGATTTAGGTGTACATTTACACAAAACATTTGAGGTAAAATAGAGTTTAATTACATGTTAGCTACATTACATACATGCTATCTGTTAAACTAAAGAAATAAACACCCAGAAACATCTCAGCTGACTACATTTAGTGTAAAGAGACAAAATTTAAATTATGAAAGAGAAATAGTTTAAATAAATTTTTCCCTTCACCCTCCCTTTAATAGAACTACATCGCATTAAACTTCCCAGAGTGAACAATTTACTCACTCTAGAGCACTACAGAGTTACACGATTTAAGAAACAGCTAAAGACTTAAAGTTCTTCATTTCCTACAGTATTATCTTCTTACTCCTTGTGAAACACCGATCCATCTGGTTGCTCTCTCCATTTCACTGTGATGTTCTCTGCTATCCCATGATCTTTCAGTTTCTGCTGGATCTGAAGAATAGACAAAGACTTTTATTACTAGATAATGCAGGATAGAGACACTATTCTCCTGTGAACTCTGTAAATGTTCTACATAAACTTTCAGATTGTGATTACAATACAGCAGTGTTTGTGTCAGAGCTTGATGGAGACTCGAAGGAGACTACATTATAAGGTTCACACATTATAAGTCGAGTCTTGTGGAGGATGAGACTTACGTGCTCCAAGATGGCCACCTGTACTGCAGGATCATTCACATCCTGACTGGACTGGATCTTAACCCTCATGATTTTTTTTACTGTGAACCCTGGATGTAGAAATGCAAAGACGCATACAAATACAAACATGGACACAATGAAACAGACATTCTAAAAGTTGTTTAAATGTATCTCAATACGAGACGTAATGAAACCTTAACTCACCTGAGTAACAGAAGAAAGGCATTATGGCTGAGCACTGTACATCACCAACCTGAGTGTTAGTTATATAACCACAGTTTTCATTTCCCTGGGAATTATCAGGTTGTCCAGGCATCCAGCTGATGGTAGAGAAGTTGGTTTGATCTGTCCACTTCCAGGAGTCTCTGAACAGACCAAACCAAGTCCAAGTGTAGGCAGCGATCGCACTCTGTATATCTGAGTTTTCTGTTGCATTTCTAGAACTGGCTAGATCCACATAATGCGTTCTGCAGTAAACCTGAGCATCATACCAAGTCGTTTTGTTAGAGATGTAAATGTACGCTTTATTTCCAGTTTTAGTGTCTGTGAGAATAAAAAAAAAACACGATTACCACTTAAGCTCAGTATAAGTTAAATGTATTCTTAAAAGAGAAAGTTTAACAGGTTACAAGATAAAGTTAAAATTAAGAACTCCATTACACTATTTGCTAAGTACACTGCATGTCAATGTTCATAACTATCAGGTGTTTTTGTCTGTTTAAAGTTCTGTATTTATTCATTTTTGCTATTTAAGAATACAGCTAACTTTAATGAGAACACTGAGAGCACACAGTCTACAAATGTTTTAATGACAATCTTCTCTACTGACAAAATGTGAAACACGTGTTGTTACTTACCATCAAAGCACACAAAGGGCCTTGTGGAAGTACATTGCGCACAAATCCAACCCCACGTACTTGTCGCACCACACTCTTGATGTCCGCCATTGTTGTTAGGCCATCCTCCAAGCCACATTATCCCAGTTGTCAGTGGTTCATTTCCAATGGACCAGCGCCAGCTGTTAATGTCATTGTACAGTCCAAGCCAAGCATTGGAACTAAATTGTCGTCTCTGTGCTTCATACTGAAGTTCGACCATGTTCTCATTACTTTCGATAATAGCCAGATCAGTGTATGTGACTCTGCAGTAAGCTTGCGCATCACTCCATGTTTTCCCCTGCTGGATCAGAAAGTACTTACGAGGTACAGACAGGACGAGAGACACGACTCCTTTGGAGGAAAGGTTTAAAAGCTTTATGCATTGTTAAGTCTGTGTTAGAAATTTTTATTTGAATAAATAAAAATTGTAGCTTTTTAGTATGAAAGATATTTTTCTCATTTTGTTGGATGCAAACATAAAACACTGAATTTTATTTGTTTATAAAATCATCTATCTAAACTCAATATTTCTGTAGCTGTCTAACTGTAGTGCGTCATGGTCTTAATATAGGAGGTGTTCTGTATCAGACAGTACAGCACTACCAGTTTATGAGGATTAGGCCTATCAATTAACAGGTAAATTCATTGTTTTAAACTACCATGTACACGGAGTAGCTCACCTACACCTGGGGAATGGATGACTGCTGTTTTACATTTGCACAAACACACACACACACACACACACACACACACACACACACACACACACACACAAACACACACTTCTCTCACCTGTGAAAAACAGGAGTATGAACAGACGCTGTTCCATCACTGATGTATTGTTGGAAAACTCACTGAGAAATTAAAAGTGATTAAAAGTCACTAAACAGAGACTGCAGTAAAACTGATAACTGAAAGTACCACATCATTACATACCATTCTATTAGAAGTTAAACTCGAATCATCATGCATCATACTTGAAATGAATAAAGGAAAACTGAACCACTAACAGTTTGACACCGTACCTGCACCAAATGGCGAATCATGTCACTGCTGGTAATAACAGTGAAAGGACATTCATTTTTGTAACTAAGAATCATGGCATGAGGGCTCGAGGAGAAAGAACAGGTGAAGAAGTGTGTGTTGGGAGCGGCATCTGGATCCTGAATTGTCTCAGGATAATTTAGAAACAAGTATGAATTTTGGTGATGTTCATGCTGATAGATGGTGAGAAATTTGACCATTTATTTTACAATTTGACCAGGTTTATTTTATTTTGTGTGACTTAGGTAAATACATAAGGTTAAAACATTTTTAAAATAATAATCATAATTTCACTATAAGTAAAATAAAATGCCCTATGTACCCAACACAGGTAATCATGGGGGCAAATTGGCCAGGATTTTAAGCATTAGCAAAATAAATGTTTGTGGATGGGTCTTGCTGTAATAAGACACGGTTTGGAATATATTCACCATTGGCTGGGGAGGTGGTGTCGGGGATGTCTATGTCAGCTCCATATCAGGGGGACACCAAGAGAGAGGAGGGCTCTGCTCCTTCGCTCTTGGTGGAGATTCACCCTGGAGCAGTCAACCGACAAGACCCTAACGCATACCTTTGACCAAGTAATCAATGGTCAGCCAATTTAGCCTAATGTTGGGCTATCCAACCCCTATTTTTCAATTATTTATGATAGGTTATACAGAGTGATTCAGGACACTCCAACACAGGAAGAAATTACCCAGTTGTTGGTGCCGAAGAGCTGGTGCGAAAATTATTCCAGATAGCTCACCATAATCTGATGGTGGGGCATGTAGGACTGACAAAACACTGAACCGACTCATGACCCGCTTCGATTGGAAGGGCATTTGCGGTGATGTTCACAGGAGGTGTGTGGCATGGTGAATCCGCCTACCACCCCACAAGGGCCATTGTGTCCCTTTCCATTAATCAAGGTCCCCTTCAAAAGAACTGCTATGGACCTTATCGGACCATTAGTTCAGATTGCATGAGGGCACTGCTTTGTGCTAGATCTAGTGGACTACGCAACGTTATACGCAGAAATAGTGCCCCTCTGTGACATCTCAGCCTGCAGCATTGCAAAGGCACCCTTCTATTCCAAATGGTAAGCAGTTTAAGATTTTAAACTCAAATTAAAAAGTACTATTTAAATAGAGATATCATACAGCATTAGACAATGTAATGTAAATTTATCACTGGTTCTGATTCTTATGCTATAATATGTGTTTCTAAAACATTGATCCATGAGTTTCTTTTTAACTGTAATTACCTGCCAGTGTAAATATCTCTGTACAGTCCTGCTCTAAAGAACACAAATATACTAAAAAGATCAATTGTCCCACATGAAGTGGTCTTTAACACATTTCCCGTATTAAGTGTTAAGAAATAAGTGAAGTATTTCAGTTATACTATTAATAGTATTTCAGTAAAGTACTGAAATATGAGAGTACTGAAAAACATACCTGAAATGTGAAGGAGGTAAACTATCAGTGTTGTAGCTTTTACAGATCTCAGTGTCTTTCAGAAGCATTCTGTAGTATCTGGTAAACTGAGTTGCTATTTATCTTCTTTTAGAATTGATGACTTAATGCAAACCACCACCACCTCCTGCTTTTTCTACTTTACAAAACAGATTGGATGGAAATCTGAGATGGACAGGGCACGATTGAAAAAAAAAAAAAAATAGAGCCCTGGAGATGTTTATCAAGGTGTCATTAGTGCATCATGGGAGAAAAAAGGATTCACTTCAGTTTTTATTATTAAACATATACAGCACTAAGATGAGCTCCTCATACTGAACTATAACCATGGATACTGTAGCTGTACTAATCCATTTCTTTTCTTTACTGCAAATATGTGATTATTATTTAAAATTAAAAAATTTTTATAGCAAAGTAATGTGTATTAGTGTCATATTAAAGGAAAACACATTTGTCTAGAGCCCTTTCCAGATGGGACTATGTTCTCTGGGTGATGTTTGTAATGCACATTTTGTTTTGTCTCTTCCATGATAAAAGTCTCATAGCCAAATGGCAAGAGTCTTCAGACAAGCGAGTTAATTTTTCCTACAAACCCAGATATTTGTGTCACATGATCATATGCTGTTTTATATGCGTTAGCAGGTTAAATTGTGGACATTACTGAATCAGTTAATATGAGCTCTCTTATATGTTTAACCCTCATCATACTGACTGGGGTACCCACAGACCCCTGAGGTGTACTTTTTGTCATATCTCACAGGTGCTTTGTTCTATCATTCTAAATTTTCATGACTTTGTCAATCAATGTGTTCCTAATGACTTTCATATCATTGTTTTCAGTTTCTGTTTTATTTAGTGCTTTTTAAAAATACCAATGTATTTGGGTCCTGGGGGACCCCAGTCAAAAGCACTCAATTCCGGCTATGCAGTTTTAATAAATGGAACTGTTTATTGAGTTCATCTTTCCCATAGGTCTTACTTACAGATGCAGCAGACACAGATGCCTTCATCAACTGGATGGGGAACTTCCCAGATTGGAAGTTTTCAGAACGTGGGCGACATCTACCTGAGACAGCTGGGGCATGAAGTGGAGCGCTGATACTGCCATGCTCCAAACCCTAATCCGAGTAGCAATGCACATCATGGGAGTGAGGAAAACTCCAGCTGCTGCTGTGGACGTCCAACAATCGGCTGGAAAATCTACTTGAAAAAGGTGTACGCATTTGCTCCCAAAACACAGACATGCCAGTATGCCCTGAGCATAGCATGAGCCAAATTGTGTGTTACAACTGCCTGTAGCATGTGGTGTTCATAGTTCAATGTAAACACCATTCATTTTACATTATGTACAAATTGATAAATCTCAATTTGAATTACATTTATTCAACATTTATTTTGACAGGGGGTCATACTAAGACCAATGTCTCTATCTACATTTGTATTGAAAGACAAATAATTTTTTTTGTTTGAATGACTATGGGTTTACTTTTATATTGGGGTCAAAATGACCCCGGTAGGTTTTAGCATATAAATATAACACAAATAATGTTTACATGAAATTACTGAAAACTAAATGATACCAGAATCAAAGGATGGTAAATAAGCTTTGAAGTTCTAATGTGGATTGTACTTGGTATAAAAGCTGCAATTTGCATTTAAGAAAAGTTAATATTTTCATTTTACACAATGTGCAAATTAAGTGTAACTTTATTAAATAAATAATAAAAATCAGTTTGTTTGTTTTTTCAGATAACATTAATTACATAACTAATACTGTTTTAAGAAGAAATATGTTAACATTTTGATATGATGGTTGTTTATTACAGTAGTTTATTCTTGGGGTTCTCAGGGACCCCAGTCGGTAGTCCTTGCATGTTAAATACGTTGGTAGGATGAGGGTTAAACTCAACTGTTCAGGAGTTCAATCCCCCACCTTCAATCCTCCACCATGTTAATGTAGATCATCCTTGTATCCTAAGGGTTGTTGAGTCAAGCAGTGCTAGAGGCTCAGAGAGAGCATGGTGTAGAGCAAGGTGTGAGAAGTGCTTTAAGGAAGGTGGGCGCTGGTATGTTTTTGGTTTTGTAGGTGAGCATCAATGATTTAAATTTCATGCAGGACACCTGTGGAGGAAACATAACAATGGGGTATTTAGGGGAACTTGGGGAGGTTGAACACAATTCGTCCAGCTGCATTCTGGATCAAATGATGTCCAGCACAGACATGATAAAGAAGGGAGGTCCCACTCTGCACAGATACGGGGAATAGGAGGGAAGCCCAACTCTGGCATATGTATGTGTGTGTTAGCAGAGTCCAGCTAATTTTACAAGTTCAGTAGTGAAAAGTATGTTATGATGAGGCAGAAACACTCAATCATGCTAGCTGCACGTATTCACTGTCCCTCAGGTCATCAGACAGTGGGTGATTTGAAAAACCTAAGAATGCAACAGGAAACCCCTATTCACAGACATTTAGATTTAGATTCAACTTTATTGTCATTGAGCAGAGTACAAGTACAAATGCAGTTAACATCTAGCCAGAAGTGTAAAACAAAATATGCTAATGGTATCAACAGTGCCACTGATATTTAGGCATGAAAAAAAAAACAGTGCACATGGCATGATGAGTCAGGAGACATGGACTACACTGATATAGACAATACAGTCCAGTGAATAAAGGTGCAAGTGGAATGGCGGTAGTACTGTTCAAAATTAAAATTAATTAATTACAGTTAGTCCAGAGCTCGAACTCCTCTCTGTATGCTGTCTCATCATTGTTGCTGATCAGGCCTACCACTGTGGTGTCATCTGCGAACTTGATTATAGATTTCAAGCCATGAACAAGTACTCAGTTGTGGGTGAACAGAAAGTAGAGGAGAGGACTAAGCACACAGCCCTGTGGGCTTGTTCTACCCAGTTGTTCTGTGTAGGCCTTGTGCACAGAACCTGGAATGCTATCAAGGTCAGCAGCTTTGTGTGCCTTTACCTAGCCTAATCTAGTTGGAACCGGCACACTAGCTATAATCCAATATCCAGATCCATGGGGGCTCACTCTCAATTTCTTCAAATCCACAAGTCATGATGTTAATTTTTATACATATTTGGCTCCCTAAATCAGATGATCCCTTCTCTCTCGCTGCTTCTCACAAAATAGCGGATTCCATTCTCTCTCTATCTGTGAGAGAGCAGGCTTAAAGGGCCTTAGAGGAGACATTTGGCACCACCTACATGGAATACATATACATATTTTTTTCCACATACTCAAAAATAAATATTCACAAAAATATTTATGTTTTTTTTTTTTTTTAAGTGTTCTCTTTTACAGTGTTCTCTTTGTTCATTTCTGACTTATTTAGTCATCTGTGCTACAAATGGCTCTGTATGCTTCAGTAGTATTGGTATAGGCATGATTCTGGTAGAATTTGGGGAGAAATTCTGAAATTTACTCATGCCAATTCTGAAATTGGCATGATTAAAATCCCCAGCAGCAATAAATTCTCCATCCAGGTGTGCAGTTTGTAGCTTGCCAATGACAGAATCAAGGTCTTTTATGGCTGACTTGGTTTTAGCATCTGGAGGGACATAGATGGCTGGAATTATGGTACATGTGAATTCACAGGACTGGTATAAGGGTCTACACTTGATTGTTCTATTGAGTGCTCTACTGAGCAGAAGAATAGTTCAAAGATAACTCACTGAAAGCAGTAGTAATGATAACATGACTAGCAAAGGGATCCCCACTTAGCAAATAGCCACAGAGTTCCAAATGCTCCAAATGTACACTATTTGGCCAAAAACATGTGGACACCTAAGCATCACGCATTTATGTGGTTCTTCCCCAAACTATTACCACAAAGTCTGAAACACACAATTGTATAGAATGTATCTGTATGTTGTAGCATTACAATTTCCCTTCACTGGAACTAATAAGCCCTAAGCGAGCTCCATGAAGACATGGTGTGTTAAGGTTGGAAGAAGGTGGAAGAACTCAAATGTCCTGCACAGAGCTCTGACCACAACTCCCCTGAACACCGTTGGGATGACGACCCAACATCAGTGCCTGACCTCAACCTCACTAATGCTCTTGTAGCTGAATGAATACAAATCCCCATAGCCACACCTCAAACTCTAGTGGAAAGCACATATGGGTGTGATGGTGTGGGTGCACATACTTTTGGACATAGTGTTTATGAATACAACTGCCGCTGCCTTGAAGAGATGAGTCTAGCACCAGCTTTGGTACGAGGTGAGTAGAGTCAAAGGAGCAAAGAGATGTGATGAGAAGATATCCACAGCAAATACAGTGTCCTGTTCAGTGTATGACTTAAGGTCTCGGCATGGAGCACATACAAACACTCATACTACAGAATATGCTGGTGTTAGATTAATTATTAGATTAATTAAGCAATTATGTATTTATTTTAAATAATATTTTTTAAAATAAACAAAATAAAAATGATAATTTCATTGATGTATTTACTATGCTGTCCTCTGCTCTGCTATGGTACCTTGGTGTGTGTGGCACAGTTATGAGCATGTTCATAGGGACAAGACATCGATCCTTAAACAGACCCAGTACACACACATGTGGCTGATGAAGGCTGTTCAGTTCTAAATGAAATAAGCTTGTGGTCACCAGGGCAATATTGATGGTCATTATTATTAATTGTTTTAATGTTATGAAAAGTGACATCTCTATGTTCAGCAGGTTGGTAATTAACATTGAGCTTTTTATATTAAATATTTTGACAGTAGAAAATGTTTTTCAGATGATTTTGATCCATATCTGACACACTAAGCTGCTGATTTTAAACAGAAACTACTTCACCTGCCTTAACTGTGGTCCATTTCATTAAGTAAAGTAGAGGTGTTACAGTTTGAAATGTTGACATTATGATAATCTAGTCTAAAACATCAGATTTATCACAGTATTGTGCTTTTAATCAACCATTTTTTTGTAATGTAAACAAATGAAACCTAGAAAAATCTGATCAAATGTGAGATCTTTTCCCACCTTGAATGTGATATAGCAACAAAATTGAAGTGAAAAGCAAATTTAAATGTTTTTAAAAAAAAAGAAGAAAAAACTTACAATAACCTGCATAGGTTTAACTTTTATAATATGTCATGTGACTGTGCTCAGAATTAAACAATCACATTTAAACTCATTTTCAACAATAATTATCATACACCTGTCATCAAAGTGATTCTGAGTAAACCCAAGTAAAGATCAACTGTTTCTGTAGGATTTTCTTGATGACATCTTGGTTCCATCAAACTGCTGAAGCCATGGTTCACAGAGAGCTTACAAAGTATGTACAACATTTCCAAAACATTAACTGTACCATGAAACCTCATTAAAGTCATCCTCCAGAAGTGGAGGAAAGTGGGCACCATAAAGACATTTCCACGAACAGGACATCCCTCCAAAACTGGCGAAAGGACAAGAATAAATCTTAAATAAATAAAAAAAAAAAAGTAGCACAAATGAATAAAATGAGAAGCACAAATATTTTTGTATTTTATAAATTTAAAAAAGGTCAGTGAAGCCATTTGGAAGATGCACTCCTAATATCATGTGTTGGAGTTCAGCTGTTTGTGGTGTTTACTGTCACAGAGAGCAGCCTGTTGCAGTCCGGGAGTAGATAAACCTCAGCCAGCAGCTTGCACAGTTTATTTCCTATAGTGTTGCTGCTCAGTGGAGTGGTATGGTGAGGAGAACCACTAGACCATGCAAACTACACATGTTCATAGGTCTGTAGTTCACCAGATGGTGAAAGAAACCACTTTTTAGCAGACTGAGAGGTGAGCACTGTACTGAGCAACAGAATAGTTCATAGCTAACTCACAGATAGAGAAGTAGTGATGATAAGTTAGAAAGGTAGGTCCAAGAGGTCTGACATGGTATTTAGCGAACAGAGTAAAAGGAGCAGAGAGACGTGATGAGAAGGTATTTGTAACAAAAACTGCATCACCTTAATTTTGTGACTTTAACATTAACAACGCTAATGTAAAATATTCTAAATATTTTATTGTCTAAACTGTAGCTGTTTTCTAGCCTTTCAAGAAACATTTCTCCTTAGTAAGTATTAATAGCTCAAGTGTTGGAGTAGTGTATTAGACGAGAGCTGAAATCTGGAGGTAAACTATCAATGTTCTGTTTTTATTTTGTCTCTGTGACCTTCAGAGACCTTTTTTCCATTTGGTGATAAACTCACCTTCTTATTTGTCGTCCTTCAGGCAAAAAGGCTTATGCAAACCACTCTGTCCCTTTTGTCCTACTTTACATAAACTCAGAATAAAACAAATCACAGAGACTGACAGACTGGTTTAAATGAAAAGGTTTGCACACCCTTGGGGCATGACATTTAGTGTCCTTGGTTATGTATGTGTCCTTTCATTACACTGACATCTCTGTTAGAATTCAGCAGATGATTAGTGAACTATATTAGATAAAAGGTAAACTATATAACAGAATAAAATTTTCCTTTTCCAGTCAGAGCACAGGGAGATGCAGACAGACACATGGACTGTGTGAAAGGTCTATGTGAGTCTTTCTGTTGCATCATCTGCAAATAACACAAGTTCCTCAAAAATAAAATGAAATCCACAAATAAAATAAAAAACAGAGTTCCAATGGCTCCAGAAGTATAAGAGTTCACTCACCACTGCCAAGACATGATGACAGGAGTCTGTCACCAGCTTTAGAGGACAGGCCACATAGATCCAAGATACACAGGAGGTCCAGCATGGTACAAGGTCAGTAGAGTAAAAGGATCAGAGAGACATAATGAGAAGGTATTTATAACAAGTGCCGCATCACGGTCACCATGACATTGTTGAAGGTTTCAGCAAGGTTCACACACACACACACATACACACACACACACACACACACACACACACACACACACACACACGAGGATATCCAGATGTTAGACTCTGCCCTTAGTAGGTTAGAAGAGGTGAAATAGAACACAGACTCAAACTCTCTGCAGTGTGTATATATTAATCAATTAATAGACTAAGTAATTAACATTGGGGTTAATACACTCACTGAGCACTTTTTTAGGAACAC
Organism: Stegophilus panzeri; assembly: GCA_024331685.1. Classification (NCBI taxonomy): domain Eukaryota; kingdom Metazoa; phylum Chordata; class Actinopteri; order Siluriformes; family Trichomycteridae; genus Stegophilus; species Stegophilus panzeri. The sequence continues at coordinate 3,123,550 of JANDJT010000092.1, read as the reverse complement.
TATACTAATACTGGGTAAGGCCTCCCTTTGTTCTCAAAACAGCCTAAATTCTTTATGACATGGATTCCACCAGATGATGGAAACATTCATTTGAGATTCTGGTCCATGTTGACATGATTGCAACATGCAGTTCCTGCAGATTTTTCAGGTGCACTTTCATGCTGAAAATCTCAATGGTGTTCTAATGGATTCAGATCTGGGGAATGGGAAAGCCACTGAAGAACACTGAACACATTGTCATGTTCATCAAACCAGTTTGAGACCAATTTTGCTTTGTGACATGGTGCATTATCATGCTGGAAGTAGCCATTAGAAGATGGTTAACTTGTGGCCATGAAGGGATGCACATGGTCAGTAACAATACTCAAATAGGCTGTGGCATTAAAGTCATGATTGATTGGTATTAACAGGGCCAAAGTTTGCCTATATATATATATATATATTCCCCACACCATTAGACCACCTATACCAGTCTGGACTGTTGACTCAAGGCAGGTCACCTTATTCAAACATCTCTGTCCCTTTGTCCTACTTTACATATAACCTTGATTAAAGCAAATCTGAGTTTAAGTGGAACTGTCTCTCTCTGTGTGTGTGTGTGGGTGTGTGTGTGTGTGTCTGTCTGTGTGTGTGTGTGTGTGTGTGTGTGTGTGTGTGTGTGTGTGTGTGTGTCTGTGTGTGTGTGTGGTTGAAGATGCAGGACCTAGGAGGCAAAGGAGAGTGCAGCAGAACTTACTTACTGCAAGTGCTAACATAATAAGATATATAAATATATAGATAAACAAATAAAAAATAAGGCATATATACTATACAAACGTAAACTTAAAATTGAGTACTTTTTGCAGTTTTTCAGTTTGAATGATAGTATTACTCTTATAGCTATTTTACAACAATTTTTCATTTATTAATGAATGACATAATACACTTTTTACCTGTACATGTTTAAATTAATGTTACAGAACGTCCACAGGGCGCACGGAGGCTTAGTGGTTAGCACGTTCACCTCACACCTCCAGGGTCGGGGGTTTGATTCCCACCGCTGCCCTGTGTGTGTGTAGTTTGCATGTTCTCTCCGTGTTGCAGGGATTTCCTCCGGGTACTCCGGTTTCCTCCCCCAGTCCAAAGACATGCATGGTAGGTTGATTGGCATGTCCAAAGTGTCC
>JANDJT010000092.1:3096554-3106811 GCA_024331685.1 Stegophilus panzeri | reverse complement strand
ATTCGCACCTTTAATATCTATATACCGTGTTGATATTTCTGGAAAGCTGCTTTGAGACAATGTCTATTGTAAAAAGCACTATACAAATAAAATTGAATTGAAATCCTGGAAATTAAAGAATCGCTCACACCTGAGATAATGTGTGTGTCAGTGTAACATAATGAACCCAATTACATTCCAAAGACACAAGGAAATATATTTTAATAATTCTACTCTAAATGCACTCATAAATCATTAGCAATAATAATAATAAAAAAAAAAAACTTTATTATGCGTTATTTTGTCTGGCCATTCTGTCCAAGGACAGAATCTGAACGTGAGATACCACCTAACAGGAAAATTACAAAAACCTTGAGAGCCCTTTTTTATCCTCAACAAAAAAAACTTAATAATAATAATTATTTTATGTTTATTAATTATTTATGAATGGGTAACTCATCAATGGATGAAGTGATGCTTTAAAACACATTGAATATACATATATTATAAACTGGTTTTATCATTACAAAATTAAATCAGAATAGTCGGAATAAATCAAAACAGTATTTCTCTCTCTCCAACCCAAATTCCACTGTGTAAAATGTAAATAAAAATACAGAATGCAATGATTTTCAAATCTCAAAAACCCATATGTTATTCACAGTAGAACATAGAAAACATATCAAATGTTTAAACTGGGTAAATGTACCATTATATTTGGAAAAAAAAGGTCATTTTGAATTTGATGGCCACAACACGTATCAAAAAATTGTGACTGGGCAACAAAAGGCTGTTTTTTCAATTTGTCTGACCACAGAAAAGCTTTCCACTTTGCCTCAGTCCATTTTAAATGAGCTTTGGCCCAGAGAATACGGCAGTGTTTCTGGAGCATGTTCACATATGGCTTTTTTGCATGATAGAGTTTAACCAGCATTTGTGGATTGCATGGCAAACTGTGTTTACAGACAATGAGTTCTTGAGGTGTTTCTGAGCCCATGCAGTGATTTCCATTACAGTTTTTAAATGCAGTGCTTTTAACTTTATATATAAAAAAATTTGTTTTCCAGATGATCTTAAGAAGAATACACTGATGTCAAAGGTCAACTGGCAAGAAGCTGAGAAGGAACTCTCAAAATGGTTCACCGGGGTAAGAGACAGAGGAGGACAGATGGTGGCTAAATTGCACAAAAGTACTGTCTGCAGTATCGAAAAATGTATGTAATGTTGCTGCTGCTTTTAACTGTCCCCAATTTATTTCCCGTTCAAATGTGTTCAAAACTTTCAGTAAAAACTGGCTCAAATACTGGTTAAATATAGTTAATGTATATGTTCGATATTCTTTCAATAAAATTGACATTTTAAAAGATTTCATTCTAACTGTGTGCTCTAATGCTTTAAAACTTATTTGTGTGGTGTTGCTACACAGTTGGAATGAAAACCTGCAGTCATACTGGCCCCGTGAAATAGACACCAACATTGTATTTTACCCTGTGAATTTATTTTTGACATATTATGCCATATATGTTTCGCATTAGTATTTACAATACTAGATGTAGCAGAATACCAGAAGTCACCTCATTGTAAATGTGCATCTAGGTCGTGTGAAATCCATGTGTGTAGAATCTACATGGAAAACCCCACATGAAATCCATATCAGTAGCACTCACACAGTACAAAAAATGGTGCCCAGATGGGCCTTGTGCATATTGTCTACTTGCACCCAGTGTAATCCTGCTTGAAATACACGTGGGCAGTTTGTATGGGCGCATTACGGAAAACATGGACAATCCCACTTGCAACCCAGATTTCATCCCATGTAGTCCCCACATAGAGCTTGATGGGACCTAGATGGGTTTTGCATATGTTGCCTAGTTGGACCCCACCTAAAGCCCAGTGAAATCTTGTATCAAACCCACATGGGCAATTGGCATATGGCAAACATGGAACCCGTGGACAAACCCACTTACAACCCATATTTCAGCCCATGTAGTCACCATATGGTACCCACATAAAACTTAAATCTGGGAGAGATGGGTCTTACACACCTAGTGGAATCCTGCTTGAAATCCATGTGGGTAATTGGCATGGGGCCATTAGGGAACCCAGGGACAATCCTATATAGGGCCCATTTTTCAGCCCATTTCATACCCACATGGGCCCCACACATGCTGGGTTTCTTTCTTCTTGTACATACAGGCACCATATTAAATTAACCTATTCAGTGAAGAGTGTTTCTGGTTGCTACATGTAAAATTCAGACATCTGTTTATGAAATTAAATATACTTTTATTGTCCCCAGTAGGAAAATTTGGTGTGGAATCAGTATTCAACATTTCTACATCACCTGTTAATTCTAAAATAATCGTAATATACAATACAACACAATACAAACACAGAACACAAACCCCCTCCACAAAAAAGAGAAAAAAAAATCACTTATCCTTATTCAGCAATTTAATTGATACAGGTACAAACAAATTTTTTAACCTATTCAATTTACACAGAGGAATTCTGTAACGTTTACTAGAAGGTAACAGTTCATAATAAGTATAGAGTACATGGTACAGGTCGCTCAAGATTCTTCTAGCTTCTCTTAGTGTACATTGTTCATGGAGAGACCGGATACTGTAATGGTCTTTCTGACCTATCAGTTTCATAACAGTTTGTATTATGTATGTTAAAGGTTTTGGATTTCACAGTGAGGTTTCCATTCCAGGTTGACAGTCCATATCCAATTACACGCCCTAGTACAGACTGATAAAAAAAAGAATCTTATCAACGCCATAAAACCACAACCTGCGTAAAAAGTACAGTCTTTGGTAAAGTCACTCACAGACCCAATTAATATGCATATCCCACATAAGAGATCTATCTATATACACTCCAAGGTACTTGTAAGACTGTACTTGTGTAATGTCCTATGGTCTGCACTTATATAGCACTTTTTTTAACCTTAGCGGTTCCAAAGCTCTTTACACTGCGTCTCATTCACCCATTCACACAGACTCGCACAACAATGGTAGCAGAGCAGCCAGGCAAGGTGCTAACTTGCCACTGGGAGTAACTTGGGGTTCAGCGTCTTGCCCAAGGACACTTCGGCATGTGGAGTCATGTGGGCCGGGAATCGAACCGCCAACCCTATGTTTAGTGGACAACCTGCTCTACCACCTGAGCCACAGCCGCTATTATGTACAAGTACAGGACTATGATCACCGATACCCCTGGGGTCAAATATTATCTCCTTAGTTGTGTTTAAATGTAATTGGCATCACACCAGTCAACCAATTACCTAATCTCAGAATGATAAATAAAAGAGCTGTCCAGATTGTTCAATAAACTTAAAATAGCTGTATGATCTGAATATTTTAATTCTGAGAGTACCTACTAGAGCACTCATTTTTGTACAGCGTAAAAAGGACTGGTGAGCTAATGCAGCCTTGTGGAAGGCCCATACTACAACATCTTAATTGGGACAGACTGTTGTTTACTTTAACACTCTGGATTCTGTCTGTTAAAAGGGAGTAATACCAATGTAGAATTGCAGGATTCACACCTAACTGCTTTAGTTTTTTAATTAAGATATAGGGTTGGATAGTGTTAAAAAGCTGAGCTAAAATCAATAAGAAGCAGTCGAAGCTTCAGGGTCCTCAAGATGATTTAAGATCAAGTGTATCAAAGTATTAATGGCATCACCTGTACCTCTGCCTTGTCGATAAGCAAACTGAAATGGATCTAATTTACTGTTAACATCTGCTTTTAGTATGAACATCATACACTTCATCACCACTGACATGAGAGCAATTGGTCCAAAATCATTCTTTTCAGAGGGGAGAGCTATTTTTGGCACAGGAATTATGAGAGACTTTTTCCAAAGGGCTGGGACTGTTTTGGAATCAATAGACCGTTGGAATATAGAGCACCGAACAGGGGTCAGTTCCTCGGCACAGGCTGAAATACTATCAGAGCCAGCAGAATTCCTAGGGCACATACGTTTAATTAACAACCGAACACGGTCAGGGTCAATCATCAACCCGTTCTCCCCAAGATCGGAAGTAATCATAGAGTTCAATTCAGATTTACATTCATAATCAAAAGTTATGAGTATCAAATCTTAAAAAAAAAAAAAAACACAGTTAGTAAAAACTTAGAAAAAAACCTTTTGTAAATCATCAGTTGTAAAGAACCTCTTCTTTGCTGGTTACATATTTCTTAGATTTTTTTTTACTGAACTCCACATCCTTTGGGGCTTAGACTTGTGAAAATTCTCTTCTAAAATATTTTTAGTTTTTTCCTTGCTGCTTTAAGCAACTGATTCAGTTCTTTCTCAACAGATTTTAGTGCTACACGATCATGGTTTTTAAAAGCAATTTTTTTCCTGTTAATGCAATGTTTTATCTCCTTTGTAATATAAAGTTTGTTATATTGGTAAATGGATACCTGTTTTTTAGTAGCTACATTGTCTGTACAGAAATATACGTAGTCGGCTATTACTTCTGTTGTTTCATCAATATCAGCACTATAAAAAATATCCCACTCAGTGCATAAGAAACAGCCTTTCAGAGACTCAATACTGTCTTCTGACCACAATAACACATCTTTAGTCACAGGTTTAGAACTCTTCAAGACTGTCCTATATGTTGGATAAGATACACTGTATTGTGATCAGAACTTGCTAGAGGGAGCCTTGATTTTGATTTATATGCCTTTTTTACATTCCTGTAGCTAAAGTTCTATTGTTTCTTGTGGCGCACTTGACATTGTTCAAAACCAGATAATTACAGTTCCAGTTTGCAGTGGTTGAAGACTCCCAATATAAAAAAAAAGGTACACTGGGTGTGCATCGAAGTTATTGTTGAACACAGTCATTAATTTGCTCCGCAGATCTTATTGCATTACCAGAGGGTGGAACATAAACCACAGACGATGATATTACCACACTCTTTCGGTAAATAAAAAGGACTTGGACTTAAGCAAAGTAGTTCAACATCGGTATTACACACTGTAGATCTCACTGTGAACAGGGAACACCAGCCTTCATTCACAAACACGCACAATCCTCTACCTTGGTTCTTCCCCGATGTGCAGAACGATCGGACCGGACAAGAGAGAAGCCATCCACCTCATATTGCAAGCCATGTCTGGATGAAGCCATGTTTCCGTGAGTACCATAAGGCCTGATTCTCTGTATTCAAAGCAGACCCCGGATTTAATGCGAAGGGCCTTAATTTTATTTTGCAGAGATCGCATGTTGCTTAAAATTATTCCAGGTAAAGGAGGTCTATTTCCACAATGCCGGAAACGCTGACGGATACTTTGCCTTCGTCCTCTCCTTCTTATGCATCTTTTATCTGACAATTTACTCTCTGCATCCGGCAAGTCTGACAAGTCCACAGACATAGTTGGTACAGCAGACCAAAGCTGCAAGAGGGCATCTCCTGTGCAGGTTATCAGCAGCCCGCTGTTCCTGGACGTAACTGAATGTTTTTGGCAAACCGCAGTCACAAGCACCAGGATCAATATCCAAAAGAGTATCTGCTTCTGAGCCGCCATTCGTGTAGATGTCCTCAGTGTGTCAATAACCACAATAAAATATTTAAATACTTAAAATACTTGAATACGACAGCTAGAGACACATGTATATGTGCCTTTCAGATCAATGTAGTATCTACAGTCAGCATACTTGTAACAAGTGAGTCAGAAACGTAAGAGTCCATTTTGCCAGCAGTGCAGCGCCACTCGGAAGTGTTCTGTTAATCCACTTCGTTTGCGATAAAGAAAGCAAACACCACACGAACATCACTACAGGAAGCGTTTATTTATTTATTTATTTATTTATTTTATTTATAAACGGGAAGCAGAAAGTGTCTGAGTTGATGGCTCCATTTTCAACTCCTCCCCGACTGCAAGCGGGAACTCTCGCCAATCGGTTACATCCAGCTGAGGTCAAATAAACCTAATGTTGCATGCTGTGCCTGCATCCGACTCATGCTGGGTGCGTGTGGACAGCATTTATTGCGAGTTTTACAAATCACGATAATCGCGCATGGTTTCAATGATAATTAAATGTGACATGGTAATACTAACTGTCGGGGAATTTTATCATGGTTTATCGTGAAACAAATAACTTTCATCCCTACTACAGTCCATGACAAATAATATAATATATTTTTATGTCCGAATATCTCTTTACCGCCCTTTAAAAAAAAATTAACATTTAAAACATGTCTCTTAAATGTGAAATTCACATGGCTAAATCTGATGGCTTTATGTTAGAGCACTCGTGTGTCCTTAATGAACTTGAATGAGTATAGCTCTGCCCACATTGTCTGCAGAGATACAGCTTCTGTCCTGTATGACTCTCCTGGTGGCTGTGGAGGACCATCTGGTCACAAAAACTTTTCCCACACTGCGAGCAGTGATACAGCTTCTCTCCTGTGTGAATGCGCTCATGTCGTTGGAGATTACGTTGGCAAGTAAAACTCTTCCCACAATGTCCACAGTAAAATGGCTTTTGTCTTGTGTGAATGTGCTCATGCTGTTGGAGATTACTCTGGCAAATAAAACTCTTCCCACACTGTCCACAGTAATACGGCTTCTCTCCTGTGTGAATGCGCTCATGTCGTTGGAGATTACGCTGACAAGTAAAACTTTTCTCACACTGTCCACAGTAAAATGGCTTCTGTCCTGTATGAATGTGCTCATGTTGTAGGAGAGTACGATGGCAAGTAAAACTCTTCCCACACTGTCCACAGTAATACGGCTTCTGTCCTGTGTGAATGCGCTCATGCTGTTGGAGATTACTCTGGCAAGTAAAACTCTTCTCACACTGTCCACAGTGATACGGCTTCTCTCCTGTGTGAATGCGCTCGTGTAGTTGGAGATAACGCTGGCAAGTAAAACTCTTCCCACACTGTCCACAGTAATACGGCTTCTGTCCTGTGTGGATGCGCTCGTGTATTTGGAGATGACTTTGACGAGTAAATCTCTTCCCACAATGTCCACAGTAATATGGCTTCTCTCCTGTGTGAATGCGCTCATGTCGTTGGAGAGTACATAGTTGGGTAAAACTGTTCCCACACTGTCCACAGCAATACGGCTTCTGACCTGTGTGGATGCGCTCATGTCGTTGGAGATTACTCTGAACAGTAAAACTCTTCCCACACTGGAAGCAGTAAAATGGCTTCTCTCCTGTGTGGATCCGCTCGTGATCTTTAAGATGATGACTTTTAGTAAAACTCTTCCCACAATCTGAGCAGTGGTACATCTGGAAAACACAATAAAATTATTCAAGATGCTTAAATAATTTTAGATTTTGTCCTCATGTGTTTATGGAATTGTTTTTGGAAATGTCTCCTAGAAATCGATTTGTAACGTAATTCCATTGATTGCAACCCAATTTTACTAATGTCAAAACCACTGTGACTGATCATTTTTAAGAGCCAAGATGAACAAGATAGTTGACCTTACACATCATTTCTCATCACACAGAAATAGTTAATGTAAATCTTTGTATGTTTACAAAATTCAGAGACTAGCCATACAAAGATGACCTTACTCTGGGCGTCTGAGCACTGAATGTGTTTAGAGTCTGGGAAATCAACATGGAACTTTGTGTTTCTAAATACAATGGTCTGCAGAATTATTGGAATCAACATATATTCTCGGTTAAAAAAAAAAATCTGACTATCAATCAGGTGTGAAGTTATAGCTCATGCCACAGGCATGCTTCTTAAAATTCCAGTAACACTGCATCCCTGGAGACTTGTATGGTGATCCCTAGGTTTGTGTGATATAAATTAGTCTGTACAGGATTTCACAGCGTTTCTTGTAACTGTTGCGGCCAAAAATGCTTGATTTTGCTGAGGCTTTTTTTTTTTTTTTTTTTTAATTTGCAATGCAACCTGCATATTTTTTTGTGCATCTTTTGTGTATAACTGGAAAATTGGTGAAATTGTTTGCATGGTCTTTCCCAGTGTTGTTTGTTGGTAAATGAGACCTTCTAGCTGTATTCATGTTCAATGTACGTCAACTGTATGGGGCTATGCGAATTTCAAAACAGTGCTCCCTAAATTCCATCAATATGTGGACTTTGCAACGAGAGGGGTGAACACACTGGATCTCGTTTATACAAACATCCCCGGGGCATACAGGGCAGATCCCCGCCCCCACCTCGGCTACTCAGGCCACATCTCTGTTAATTCCTGCATACAGACTGCTCATCAGACGCTCCAAACCGGTTTTGAGACAGATGAAAACCTGGCCAGCAGGAGCCATTTCTGCTCTTCAGGACTGTTTTGAGCACACTGACTGGGACATGTTCAGGGAGGCAGCAACTAACAGTAACTCCACCAACTTGGAGGAATACACAGCGTCAGTGACCAGCTACATCAGCAACGTCACCGCCTCCAAGACCACCACCACACGCTCCAACCAGAAGCCATGGATGACTGCGGAGGTGTGACCACTACTGAGGACCCGAGACTCCACCTTCACGGCAGGTGACACGGCGGCCCTAAGAACAGCGAGGGCCAAACTGTCCCAGGTCATCAGAGAGGCAAAGTGCGCACACGCCCAGAAAATCCACAGTCACTTCACAGATAGCTGCGACATGTGGCGCATGTGGCAGGGCATTCAGGCAATCAGCAACAACAGGACAACATCACCCACCTGTGACAGTGATGCCTCCCTTCCAGATGCGCTGAACAACTTCTACACTCGGTTTGAGGCACAAAATGACGTGGAAGCGAGGAAGACCACCCCCTCCACCCAATGACCAGGTGCTGTGTCTAACCACGGCTGATGTGAGGAAAACTCTACGCAGAGTCAACCCATGGAAGGCTGCTGGACCAGACAACATTCCTGGCAAAGTGCTCAGAGGATGTGCAGATCAACTAGCAGATGTTTTCACTGACATCTTCAACATCTCCCTGAGCAGCGCCATCGGTCCAACGTGCTTCAAAGCTACCACCATTGTCCCCGTGCCAAAGAAGTCTCCAGTGTCCTGCCTCAGTGACTATTGTCCTGTTGCACTCACATCCATCATCATGTAGTGCTTCGAGAGGCTCGTCATGAAGCACATCAAGACCCTGCTGCCCATTTCACTGGACCCACTACAGTTTGTGTATCACACCAACCGCTCAACAGATGATGCCATCTCCACCACCCTACATCTGGCCCTCACCCACGTTTGAATGCTGTTCATAGACTTCAGTTCAGCATTCAACACAATCATTCCTCAGCACCTGACTGGAAAGCTGAACCTACTGGGCCTGAACACCTCCATCTTCAACTGGATCCTGGACCTCTTGACTGGGAGATATGTCCGGACTGGGTACAACTTCTCCAGCACCACCATGCTGAGCACTGGGGCCCCCAGGGGTGTGTGCTCGGTCCACTGCCGTTCACTCTGCTGCCACACGATTGTGCAGCAATGCACGGCTCCAATCACATCATCAAGTTCGCCGATGACTTAACTGTGGTGCCAACAACCTGTCTCTGAATGTGCACAAAACAAAAGAGATCGTTGTTGACTTCAGGAGAGAAAGGCGCGACCACTCTCCGCTGAACATCGATGGCTCCTCCATAGAGATCATCAAGAGCACCAAATACCTTGGTGTTCACCTTATGGAGAACCTCACCTGGTCCCTCAAAACCAGCTCCATAACCAAGAAAGACCAGCAGCATCTCTACTTTCTGCGAAGGCTGAAGAAAGCACATCTACCACCCCTCATCCTCACCACATTCTACAGAGAAACTATTGAGAGCATCCTGAGCAGCTGCATCACTGTCTGGTTCGGAAATGCACCTCATTGGATTGCAAGACTCTGCAGAGAATAGTGAAGACAGCTGAAAAGATCATCGGGGTCTCTCTCCCCTCCATCACAGACATTTACACCACACGCTGTACCCGCAAAGCCACCAGCATTGTGGAAGACCCCACACACAATCTTCAGCCGTCTGGAAAAAGGTACCGAACCATTCGGGCCCTCACGGCCAGACTGTGCAACAGCTTCTTCCCCCAAGCCATCAGAATCCTCAGTACTCAGAGACTGGACTGGCACACTCACACGCTCTCTCTCTCTCTGAACTGAAACACCATCCCACTCCCACTGCAATATTTGCACATTCCTGCATTGACCCTGTTGCATTTTTGCTGCTATTGTATTTATAAAAATATAGTATTTAATATATTGCCACTATTATTAGGGCTGCACAATTAATCAAATATCGATCGCGATTACGATTTTGACTGCCCACGATTAAATGAACATGATCGAC
>JANDJT010000092.1:3000207-3011395 GCA_024331685.1 Stegophilus panzeri | reverse complement strand
TGAGTTCTGGAGGTGTTTCTGAGCCCATGCAGTGATTTCCATTACAGAATCATGCCTGTTTTTAATGCAGTGCCACCCGAGGGCCCGAAGATCACGGGCATGCAATATTAATTTTCAACCATGTCCCTTGCGCACAGAGATTTCTCCAGTTTCTCAGTATCTTTTGATGATATTATGCACTGTAGATGATGTTCATAGTCTTCACAATTTTAAATAATTCTGAAATTGTTACACAAATTGTAGATGCAGATTGGTGAACCTCTGCCCATCTTTACTTCTGAAAGTCTCTGCCTTTCTAAGATACTCTTTTTATACCCAATCATGTTACTGACCTGTTAAATGTCCAGCTGTTTCTTTTTAGTAACACTTATGGTCCATTCACACATACAGCGATTTTATCACTGCAAGTCGCCAGTCGCTGTAAAATGAAGTCGCCAGTAGGCGTTCCTACCACTGGTTGCCATAGTAACATGGGTGGCACAACTAACATTCCACTTTTGACAACAAACTAGTTTTCTTGCTGCAAAATCAAATATTCTGGAAGGGAAGCGATCATATATAAAATTCTCCAGTGTATATATACATCATATCCTATGAGATGAAGGAGAAACAATGTGTGCTCTTTGCCATTGCGGCCATCTGCCTGCGGCAAAAGCGCAAGCGCCAGTTAGCTTAGCTTAGCTTATGGCCTTAGCACTTTTAAAACAAAATAATAATAATGAAACACACTCACTTGTTCTTGCAATTGAGCAAAATCCTATCTCAGTAAGTGAGCGTCACCATCAGGGTGTCATTCACTATATGTTCATTGCGGACCGGGAGCCGGACTGCAGCTCTTCGGCTGTGATTGAAAGAGTTGAAAGATTTGGATTACATTTGTCGGAAACGTAGCAGTGGTGATATTGAAGTCATGCGACCGTGCTATAGATTAACATTAGCTTTTGCTTCTGGCAATTGTATTTAGGCTTCAAAATTCACAAACATTGTGTTCATTTGTGATGATTATCTTGATGAATAAAACATGGAAGAATCATAAACGTTTGTTAGTCACAGAACTTATTTTCTGTAATAATAGAAAAGCCAATGGAAAAAATCCTATTGATTTTGTCGAGGATACCAGGCTCACTTCTGAGGTGGCCTACAGAAATACCTCATCCCACATTCCACATTAGTTTCCAGCACTAGAGAAGGGGAAACCCTCCTGTCTTAATGCGGAGATAAAGTCCATCTCTACAGCAGGTAAGGTGCCAACGTGCATGTAACACCAGTCCCAATCACAAAGCGCAAGATTTTCTCAGAGAGAAAACAGATTTTGGTTATGTCGAGAACACGAGAAAACACCAAAGGAAAAAAAAAAGGCCGTTTAGGGCTTCAGTAGGATTGGGTTCAGCAACAAAGAAAATATTTGTGATTTTGAAGAGGATGAATCCTGCTACTTTTTCGTCAGTTACTTATTGACGTGTGGAACTCCCCTTCCCCCCACTATTATCACCTCTCAGGCATAAATTACTCCCCACCCACCCCCTCCTATGTGATATCAAACTGATATCATTCTTGTCTATACTTAATACAAAATAACAAAACATCACTGTTTTGTAAACAAAAATATAATCATACCAGTAGCCTATATTAATTTCTTTCATTACAAAACTAAAGTTTTAAATAAACAAATAAATGGATGATGTGTACTGAATGTCACGTAAGGAGGTTGAGGACAGATGCAAATGCAGAGAAGAGTTTAATTATAGGAGATATAAGCAGACAAATCCAAATCATGAAACAATAGCGTGGTCAAAACAGGCAAATGGTCAGGCAATCAGCAAACAGGATAAACTAGACTAAGACAAGACTTAAATAATGAGGACGAGAGCCAGATCAAAACCATGAAACATACAGCTATGAATAAAGGCTTGGTACACGACAGAAACTATGGCAACTGAGCATAATACTTCGCAAAGTCATTGTGTTGAAACAGTCTCTGTATACTGTGGAGTGTGTGTGTGTGTGAGATTGTTAACAGGTGTGTGTGATTAGAACTCCGGAGAAGGTGAATGTGTGTGTGTGTGAAATGTAGTTCTCTACGGCCATGTTTGTAGTTTGTGGTGTACCCTGGGAAATGGAGTTGCTGGTTTGCTGTGATATGACAGAAACCCCCCCCCAAGAGGCCAAAGCACCAAAATACACTCCCTCCCCTGGCGGTCCTGGCGCTCTGGGCAAAATGTCTTCACAGCCCCTCAGGTTCCAATGTAGGCATTGTCCAACAAGTAGCAGGCTCCTCGAGGAGCCAAGGAGCAGACATGAGGCTGGGGCTGGTTTGCCGGGGTCATTAGGCAAGACCCAGGCTTGGGTAGTTGTGTCGTCAACTTTAGACAGGTGCTTGACTTGGTGGGCCATCTCGTTGGCCTTTCTTGAGTGTGGAGCGACATCCATAGTGAAGCCTGGTGTAGTGACTTCTGATGCAGAGTAGGGAAGCAAAGCTGAGCTCTTGGCTGCAACAGGAGGTGGAGAAACTTCCTCAGCTGAACAAGGAGGTTGAGTGGCGTCCTCAGCTGCATAGGGATGCTGAGCGGCATCCTCAGTCCTGCAGAGAGGCTGAGCATCATTCTCCATCAACTCAGCCGGCTGGACTTGGTTGGCTATGTCAGCAGACTCAGGTGTCTGCTTGGTTGGCCATGACTTCAGCTTCAGGCGTGAGCAGAACTTGGTTGGCCATGTCGTCAGTCTCAAGTATGAGCATAACCTGGTTGGTTGTGACATTGGCTTCTGGCATGAACAGAACTTGGTTGGCCATGACGTCGGCTTCAGGCATGAGCAGAACTTGGTTGGCCGTGACGTCAGCCTCAGGCGTGAGCAGAACTTGGTTGGCCATGTCAGCAGACTCGGGCATGAGCAAAACTTGGTTTTCCGTGTCAGCGAGCCTAGACTGGAACTTGGCGTGGGAGGTCGTCTCATCAACGTCAGACAGGAACTTGGCTTGAGAGGTCGTCCCGTTGACCTTGGACAGAAACATGGCTTGAGAGGCTGTCTTGTCGACCTCGGACAGGAACTTGGCTTGAGAGGCCATGTCTTCGACCTCGGACAGGAATGTGGCTTGGGAGGCCGTCTTGTTGAACTCGAACAGGAGCATGGCTTGGGAGGCAGTCTCTTCGACCTTGGACAAGAACTTGATTTTATGCTGGAGCTCTGGAGATGAGACCACCTCATGGGTCTCGTGCTGGAGCTCTGAGGAGGAGGTCACCATGGTGACCTCCAACTGGGGCTCTGGAGCTGAGGTCGCCTGATTGACGTCAGAGAAGTGTTCAGCTGGTGAGACTACCTCATAGGTCTCATGCTGGAACTCTGGGGAGGAGGTCACCGTGTTGACCTCTGACTGGAGCTCGGCAGGTGAGACCACCTTGTGGGTCTCAGGTTGGAGCTCTAGGGATGAGGTCACCACGTTGCCCTCTGGCTGGAGCTCTGCAGGTGAGACCACATCATGGGTCTCAGGTTGGAGGTCTGGAGATGAGGTCACCACAGTGACCTCCGGCTGGAATTCGGCAGGTGAGATCACCTTGTGGGTCTCAGGTTGGAGCTCAGGTGTGGGGGCCACCCTCTTTGCTTGCACATAATAGGTGGTGAACGGCAGGGCAGGTTTATCTGCCAGGCTGACCAAAAGGTGTTCCAGGTCGGCCTTAGATTCTGGACTCCCAAACACCGTCACAAATATTCCAAAAAACTAGGTTACATTCCCAAGTTCCCTGGCTCCCTTTGCCACTAGGAGCTGCACCCATTGGCGGGCGGGTCCAAAGAACTGGGACCACATGAACCTGAGCCATTGCTTCTCCTCTGGCTTGGGGTCTGCTAGGCTATCAAAATAAAACTGACAGTCCACAAGAAAATACTCAGGATAGCCAAAAAATCCATCATATGGATCTGGTAGCTCAATGGCAGTCCATTGAGAAAACTGGATCAAATCCAAGGCTGGCACAGTTTCCTTGGTTTCCCTGACATGATGTCTCCTCCTTCATCCTGCTGCATCCATGGTGAGGTGAAGTATTCTGTCACAAGGTTGAGGACAGATGCAAATGCAGATAAGAGCTTTTAATAAAGAGGGGCAGGCAAACAAATCCAAATCATGAGACAATTTCGTGGTCAGAAACAGGCAATGGGTCAGGTGATCTGCAAACAGGCATAAACTAGGCAAGTCAAAAGCACATAACGAGAAACAAGAAACAAGATCAAAGACTATGATGCAAACTGAGGAACAAGGTACAACCACTTGGTACAGTGACAACACTCAATACTTCGTAAAGTCATTGTGTTGAAAAAGTCTCTATATACTGTGGAGTGTGTGTGTGTGAGATTGGTAACAGGTGCGTGTGATTAGAACTCCGGAGAAGGTGAACGTGTGTGTGTGGGGGGGGATGTAGTCCTCTACGGATAGTTGTAGTTCGTGGTTGTAGTTCCTGGGAGATGGAGTCACTGGTTTGCTGTGATATGACACCTGGATGTGAGGGCAGGATAATTGCTGCTTGCAGCTTTTATTATTATTATTATTATTATTATTATTATTATTATTATTATTATTATTTTCTCAAATGGTTTGTACAAAAATTGGCCTCTAGGTGGTGGTATCATGATTTTTTTTTTTTTTTTTTAGCACTTTTTAGCACTAATATGTAGTTAGGAGTATATCACGATGTAAAACATGTAATGTCCTGTTGGCAGCAGGTAGCACTATGACTATAACTGAATATTGGCATGTAGATGTCCTCAGGCCAGGATTCGTATCAAATATGTGAAGTTTGGCACAAATTGAACATTGTATGTTTGAGTTATAACAACATCCTGGTTTGTGGCATTTATAGCATGCTTTAGCACTTACTAAGTGTCGCTAGCATGGTGTAACATGTTGCTAGCATATTTACTAGAGATGCACTGGTACTAAATTTGTCAGGCGATACCGATAACCGATTATTCAGAGTGATATCGACCGATCCCTATACTTCAGCCTTTTATACCTTCTTTTAAATGAATAATTAATTCCACAATTCTGAAAGAAATGCAAATAAAAGCTTTATTCTCTCCATTTCAACAAGTTGTTTCACAGTAATTGGTCTCATAAACAGAAAACACATTACTCTAATTAACATTAAAAAAAAAAATTCGTATCAAATATGTGACGTTTGACACTGTACTGTTTTTATATTAACCGCAGTACAAATGCGTGGCAAACCGTGGGTGATGATCCGTACAGTTAATTTTTTTTACCTAGAACCATTACAGCCTTACTAGTTGGCTGGAAAATTATCACAGAGTTGCAGCAATGGACATGCTGTTCTCATGCTTCTCAGTTGAGCACCACGAGAGGAGCTCAGACCTTGGGCTATCAGGTTGGTAATTAGTGCTAGCAGTTCTCACCTAAACTGGATTGGATAGCATCACCACTGTAGGATAAGAGAAACAGAATGGAGACATCTAGAGTCTATCACAGCTTTGGAAGACAGTTTGGAAAACTGTGGCTCCGACCGAAGTCACAAGCTGCACAGGTTAGATCAATTAATTTACAGTAACTTATAGTAAGTACTGTTGTTACATGACTTTGCGTTCTGGCATACACACACACACACACACACACACACACACACACACACACACACGAATGTCCAGGTGTTAATCACTGCCTGTGGTAGTTAGGAGTGGTGAAAGAGAGCACCCACGAATATGCATGTGCTCATGATGAAGCGTTGATTAAATACACACTCTGGCAAAAAAGTGTCATATTTGATCAAAGCTGTTTCACTTTAATCAGCTTGATTTCTGCTTCCTGTTTTAAAAAAATCTATTTTAATTAATTAATTCTTAGTTTCCTTAAAAAAAGAAAACATACAGTCATGTGAAATAATAAGTACACCTCATGGAAATTGTTGGCTTTTTAAAAATATAAAAAATAGAAAATAAAATAAAAAACAAATAAAAATTGGACATATTAAAGGGCACATAGAATTGACATTTTGTAGTAATTTTCACAATTTAAATGAGCAAGAAACAGATCAGTCACATGGAAAAAGTAAGTACACCCCTACATTTATCACATGAAAAAGCTTTTGCAAGACGACAGTTTGCCAATGAGCATATAGGCAAAGACCAGGCAATTTGGAATAATGTGCTCTGGACAGATGAATCAAAAATAGAGTAGTTTGGTCACAGTAACAGCAGACATGTTTGGCGCAGACCAAAGACAGCTTTTCAGGAGAAGCGCCTCATACTAACTGTGAAGCACGGTGATGGAAATGTTATGGTTTGGGGTTACTTCGCTGCCACAGGGACTGGACAGCTTATATTCATTGATTCAGCTATGAATTCTGCATCATATCAAAGAGTGCTTGAAGGTGATGTAAGGCCATCTGTCCAAAAGTTGAACCGAAAGTGGACCTTTCAACCGGATAATGATCCTAAGCCATGGGCAAAGGGGCCATTATACAAGGGGGACATGCCCCCCCCCCCCCCCCAACATTTCAAAATCTAGGTTTTGTCCTCCCCACTTTTTCCTAATCTCAAATTCTATTTCGCATTGCCTGCCTGTCTCAGAGGATTTCTCCATTGGAGAGTCTCCAAATGAATCTAATCCACAACATTTGGAAACATAATTCAGTAAAGAAAATTAACCTTCGCCATGATAAGCACAGGGGTCAGACTCGAGTAGCTAGGGCTCGCTGAACCATTTGCCTGTTGCCAAGCTTGATGAGAGCAAAATGTGTCACTGCAAGGTAACAAAAAACCTGGTATGAATTTTCAGAGAGGTGGCTTCTCTTACGCAATGAAAGCGGAATGGATTCATTGGGAGATGACTCGAATATTCCTTGACCATCCATGAAAAAAAACAAACTTGTGTCCTGAGGTGAGGGTGGTTACAACACAGCATTCTGTTGGTGAGTTGGTGCTATGAGGTGGAGACTGTGTTTTCATTTTCTGTCGTTATTCTGGAAAACGTCGCCATGGTTGGGCATTGCTGCTGCATCAAGTACTGCCATAGTAGGTCACACTGTCATCCAGCGAAAAACTGGACAATGGAATGTTTTTTTCCTATAGCAAAATAACCTCCAACTCATACTCATAGCTTCAACTCACCAACAGAAACAGGGATCCTCACAGGATGGCACCCATGTCTCAACATGTACTGTGGCTAGCTACATTACTGGCAGCTGTTCTTAATGATGATAGTAGCTGGTGTTTTAAATGAACAATTCTCTGCTTGGAGTAATATTAATGAATAAATTGAGCTTCATTCACTGACAGACATCAGAACTTGTTTCGACATATTTTGTCTTTTTTTTTTTTTTTTTTCATAAATCAATACTATTGGTCACCCTTTATGTCTGTCTGTGTGTTTTACAAATATTTAACCAATGAAAAATAATTGGAAATGAGCATTTAAGTGCTTTATTTATTTATTTATTTATTAAATCTTCTCGTAGGAGCATGCCCCTAACCCCCTAGCATTTCAGTGTCCCCCCCCCCCAAGTTCAAAAGTAATTAATACGCATAATCCTGTACACAAATCAGTTTGTTTAATAACAAAATGTGTCAAAAATATTGTCCCATTAGAGAGCAAAAACTGTCGGTAACCAGATTCAACCAGGGAAACACCCATATGGCTAAACCATGATGGTAGGAAATATTTATATATTGGAGACAATTCTGCTAAACTTGTGTGTATTAACCAATCCACAAATAGAATAAGAATGTTTCTATGAAGTTCATAAGTATGAAACCAAAAGTTTTTATTTAGGTGGTTTATTGTGTATTGTTGTAATATGGGGGAAAAGAACAGAGGGGATTTAAGTGGCACAGGCAAACCTGCAGCTATGCTAGTGGTTCTTGCTCTGCTTAAGGGTTTTAGTCTGGAACCCTTTGTGAGGCTGAAATGCTGTTGTAGGGTTTGACATAGTGTTTTAGATTGTGTAGATATGACATAAAAACATGATAGTGATACATCTTTAATCCAGTATCACTTTTCCCTCAATTTCAGCAAGCAAGGGAACTTACCTACAGTGTAAATATTGCAGAGGGATTAATTTGTGTAACAAGAATCCTTCAAGAAATGTAACTCCAAACTTCCAAACTTTTCCTAATGTCAATGGACATTAAGCAGGAATCATTGAACAAATGAGAATTTTATTAAATGAAATGTTTTCTCATAGTAGATGTAGATTAAATCATGATCAGTTTAGTTAGGCTACCAAGTGCATACATAGCTTTTTCTACCACTAGGTGGAGGCCATATGCCAGGTTTAGATTTTTGTTCCCTTGGTGCATAGGAATGCCTTTCAAGGAAATTGTCTTTTTATCTCAGGTGGAGTCTCTTGTGCAAAAGAGGAAAAAGCTATAAGGCTGTAAACCTTGTTCAGTTAGGAATGAAAAAGTGAGAAAACACAGAGAGAGAGAGAGAGAGAGAGAGAGAGAGAGAGAGAGAGAGAGAGTTGGACACGCTTGGTAAAGTGTGAAACCTTTTCTTCTTACACAGGTACATTTCTTTTACAACTTAATTGTTTAAATTGGTCACTGAAATCACTAACAATAAATTATTTTGATATATTTTAATTTGAGATATTTCTTTAGATAATTAGATTTAAAAAAAAAAAAAAAAAAAAAAAAAAACCCTTTTTTTTCAGTTCTTTTTCATTTAATTGAATTTCAGAACAGGGCATGGTGGCTTAATGGTTAGTATGCTTGCCTCGCTTATTTTGTTTGGGGTTTGGGGTTCGAATCCCAACTCCCCCTGTGTGTGGAGTTTGCATTTCTCCCCATGCTTTGGGGATTTACTCTGGGTACTCTGGTTTCTTCCCCAGTCCAAAGACATGTGCTGTATGCTGATTAGCATTTCCAAACTGTACGTAGTGTGTGAATTTGTGTGCAATTGTGCCCTGTGATGGGTTGGTACCCTGTCCAGGGTGTCCCCTGCCTCGTGCCCCGAGTTCCCTGGGATAGACTCCAGGCTCCAATGCAGGATAAGAGGTACAGAAAATGGATGGATGCATTTCAGAACTAATTTTTCTATTTTGGTGGATAGTTTTAAGTGATTTCATAATGCTTTTTAATCCCTTATTAGACTTTAATTTTTTGTTCTTTACTAAATGCCAATTACTGATGTCAAAGGACATCACACCAGTCACCATGTTGTCCTAATGCAGGATGCGGAAGTGTGGAAAAATACAGATTTAACGTAGGGGCATTTTTGTGTGTTTTGATATTGACATGAATTTCAGGGCCAGCATGTTTTCAATTATTAAAAATTATTTTACATTTTTCAAACACTGGAAAAAGCACATTTAAATGTAATTTTAGTAGTTATTTAAAATGCAGACTAGGAAACAATACATTTGAAAAGAATATAATATACTTTTTATTCAATTAATGATTTTTCTTTTTTTTTTTTTTTTTTTAAATCAAGCTACTGTAAACTGTTTTTTTGATAATATGATATATGGGTGATTGTATAGAAGTGCAAAACACTATTAACCAAATAATATAATTTAGTTTTCTTTACTTATGCAGGTGTATCTGTATACTTATGCATGCACACTTGAAGTACTTTAATTTCATTAAATGAACAATTTATATTCAGAGTAATAATCTGGTTGGGGTTCTTTTGAGCTTGGGTTAGTGTCTGTGCAGAGTTTGTATTATGCTATACAATTGCATATAGTTCTGTTTTTAAAAGACAAAGGCACCAATTTATTGTTTGGTATGCTATTTGTGTCTGTCTAGCAAATGATCCACGTTCTTGTAAACACTTGCTTCCTTCAGTGACAATGGCAGGCATAAAGCATAATATTCAAGATAATGAATGTCACAACAACAACAAAAAAAACTTCATATATTACATAAATCACAGAAATCAACTTATTGTTAACTGTTATTAAGGCAGTGCCACTCAACATATTGAATACCTAATAATAAACAGGAGATTTACCTGACAGTGTGCCACTCTCACTCTTTTGCTCCGTGTTCATCAAAAATGTTAGACAGCAGCTGGTGCCATGCCATCATAAGTCCACTGCTGTCTTGCTGTGGGTGATTCAGAAAAACACTATCCTGGCAAAAGGGATAAGACACTGCTCCACAATTTCTGTGCGTTCCTTAGTATTTCCTAAAGCACCAATCATATTTCAGAAATAACCAACGGTAAAATCTGCATATTTCTGTTTAGTAGCAGCACTTTCTTGTCTCTCCTGATGAAATTAAATATTTTAAATATTTTGCAAACAAAGTGGGGTTTCTGTATAAGTAAATGTGTACATTATTAATGTGTTTATTGTTGGGAAAGGTTGATGGCAGTGATGTTGGCAGATGGCAGTGTGGCTCAGTCATACTGTATGTGTGGGACATTTGGATTAGTAAAGGGCAATATGACTCACTTTACAAAGTCAATTCTTTTGAATTCCTTGTTTAAGTGAACTTTGAATTTTGTCTCATTTTAATCACGTTTTAGGATAAATACAGACAATGATGACATATTTTCAGTGACTCATGCTCAATGTTTCATAATACTACTGTATCTATATGATAATTTCAACATACATTTTAAAGAATTTTCATTTTAAATTTATATGTGTAACACATGTACACACATTTCAGAATCCAAAATGGTTTGAGTGATTGGATCACAATGCAGCTCCAAGAAGCAGACATGTTCACAATTCCCTGAGGTCCAAGTCCAAGTCAATTCTCAAGTCTCTGAGGTGGAGTCCAAGTCAAGTCTCAAGTCTTTGTTCTATTTTTATCAATAGTTCTTTCAGCTAGTTATTGTAATTAACAGTGTATGAAGCTAAATCAATTTTGAAATATTAAAACTGATTACTTCTACAGAAAGTCTTCTTCATTTATTCAAAATTGTCTAATAAAGCACACAAGGTTTTACTTAAATCATTAATTAAAAATTAAATCATTAATAAATAAAAAATACTTTCAAACTATTACATTTGATCCAAAAGAAAATAGAACATTCATAGAAACTTCAGGAAATATATTACTTTTTTTGTCAAACTGCCAGCGTGCTGTGTATTTTGAGCTATTTGAGTTGCTGTACTTTGCTGTAGTTCTCAAGCACTGATGGGTAAGGTAATCTTCCAGTGAACTCCGGCGGTAAAAAAAAAAAAAAAAAAAAAAAAAAAAACCCAGGGGCAAAAGCGAAAATGGCTTCTGG
>JANDJT010000092.1:2931638-2945794 GCA_024331685.1 Stegophilus panzeri | reverse complement strand
TATATAAAATCATTCAACTGCTTTTGCTTTTGCCAACTGCTTCAAGTGGTTTTCCCAAATTTGACAATATATGGATAATGTTTTCTCCAGTTTCAAAATTATTCAACCCCTTCATGGCAAGCACCTTTAATACTTAGTAGAGCACCCCTTTGCTGTTATGACCTACTGCAAACGAGATGCAGAGCTTCTGGCAGCGTTCCTGTGGAATCTTAGCCCATTGCTCATCAGAAATGGCCTCCAGTTCAGTAATATTCTTGGGTTTGTGTGCTGCAACCACCTTCTTCAAATCCCACCGGAGATTTTCTGTGGGGTTCAAGTCAGGTGACTGTGATGGCCCTGTAGGATCTTCCAGGAATTCTGCAACTAAGCCTTGGTGGAATTTGAGGTATGCTTGGGATCATTGTCCTGTTGGAAGGTCCAATGCCCAGCAAAATGCCCATAAGCAAAGCAGCCAAGAAAACGACGGTCAAGCAAAACAGCAGTGGCGTCCCATGTAGCGTCTTCAGCCAGGGATGTCTCTTACACAAAGATCGAAGAGTCAAACTAAGTCTACCAAGTCCCAGTGTGAAAAAGGGAGAGGTGTAGTTACCATTGGGTTGAACAAACACCAGACGCGAAGTTGTATGATTATTCACAGGTACCGCGGCTCAATATACATATACACATACATATCATTCAGCCACCGGATAATGTTGCGGTCAATGAACGCGATCTCCGCCGCCAACTCGCCACAACGCATGCACCACCAGCGCCGCTCTAAAACTAAATATAAACATATTAACCTTGAGATGTTCACCTCATTACACCGTGAGCAAAGCCTCAACGTACCTGAACAGAAACGGAAATGCCAGGGAGCGAGGAACCCCAAATCACCAAGACACATACCCAAATAAGGGTCAATAATAGGGTAGCTCCCACCTCATAGGTCTGCCGAAGCTATACCCCGAGCAGTGCCAAGAGGATAGTTAAATCACTTATCTGTCGCGTTACCGTTTCTGATAAGGTGGAATAATAAAGAGATAGCGTACCATTTCAACCGTGTGCTTTAATAACAACCTCGTGTGACACATGCAACAACAATGCACCTTACTCTGACTTCCTGTGTTACACTCTAAAGTGTCCCTCGCTCCCCAGGTCTACATGCATATCAAAACAGTTACACCACATCTCCCCCTTTTAAGTTTTTCAAAACAGTGATTAATAAACATAGCTCTAAACTCAGCCCTTATGCCATTCATGACACAACATTTCTCTCAAGTAAAAAGGGTAAACTGTAAATTTTCCCACCATAGTAACATAGCAACAACTTATGGCATTCTCACATAAACATCAGTATATTTTGAAAATGTCTATTTTTTTCCAAACTAAATCTTTCAGTTTTTCTTCCATTCTTTCATCTCTTTTCTACAAGTCTAATCGACGTGGTTTCACCACTTCACGGCCAGATCTGGTTCTGACTGTAGTGGAAACTGAACCAGGTCCATGTGTTTGTTGTCCGGGAAAGACACAACTGTGTCTGCTGGTGTAGGCATCTGAGTGTCCTGTACACTCGTGGGGTTGTCCATGGGGATAAGGTGTTGACGGTTCCTCCGAACAGTCCCATGAGGCACATCCACCAGGTATGATCAGGGTGTTGAGTGTTCCCCCACCACACTCCCTGTTACTTTTGCGTCAGTCACCCACACCTGATCTTCCAGTGCGATGTTTCTGAGCTCATGTGCTCGGTGACGCTTGTTGAAGCATTTTAAGTCCTCACTCCTTCTCTCTTTTTCCTTTGAAATGACTGCTGCGCTGTCGGGAAGTGACGGGTTCAGTAGAGGTGGTAGAATCGGTACAGTAGAACAGAGCTGCCGCCCCATCGGCAGTTGAGCTGGACTGAAGTCGTTGTGAAGTGGGGTGACACGATATGCCAACAAGGCTAGATACGGGTCTGTAGCCTTTTTGAGAAGGTTTTTGACAGTTTGCACTGCCTGCTCCGCCTCTCCATTGCTTTGGGGG
This sequence comes from Stegophilus panzeri, assembly GCA_024331685.1. Classification (NCBI taxonomy): domain Eukaryota; kingdom Metazoa; phylum Chordata; class Actinopteri; order Siluriformes; family Trichomycteridae; genus Stegophilus; species Stegophilus panzeri. Next base: position 2,943,796 of record JANDJT010000092.1, on the reverse strand, counting down.
TATCGTGGACTGCTGGTCACGTGTTTGAATCTGTATGATGCAGCAAAGGCTGACATGCTATTCCCTGAGAACTGCGGCCCATTATCAGTCATTAGAATCTCAGGAACCCCATAGCATGCAAACATAGATTTTAGATGGGCCAAAACGTTGGTAGCTTTTGAAATGCTTAAATTTTTGTTATCTCACCATACCTTGAGTAATAGTCCACTACCAGCAGATAGGTTTTCCCTTTTAGTGTGAACAGATCCGCCCCTAGTTTTTGCCAGGGTCTCTCTGGGAGGTCTGTTTGAATCAGTGGCTCTGTGTGGTTAGTATGTTCTTTAATGCATGTTGTACAGTTAAAAACAAGATCGTTCAGTTGCTGGCTCAAACCCAGCCACCACACACTCTGCCGTGCACGAGCTCTACATTTTACCACACCTTGATGCCCCTCGTGCAGCTTGCTGAGGATGTCATTTCTTAGGGCTGCTGGGATGACCAGACTTGTCCCTTTTAACAAAAGCCCATCTTGAACTGTGAGGAAGGCTCGATCTGCCCAGTACAGCTTTAAGGTGCCCTCACATGAGCTGAACTCCACCCATCCTGACACATGTCCATGACCTTGGAGCACATGCTGTCTGCTTTAAGATTCTCCCTCAGATTGTCCATGTAGGAAGTGCTCATCGGCATGTTTTCCATGATGCTATCCACATAGATGTTTGTGCTCTCAATGAGTGCTTCTCCACATTGAGGGTTATGCCTGCTCTTTCAATCTTCGTGAGGACTGCATGCAACTGGGAGTCATGCTCTTCCTGTGAGCACCCCCAGATCAAAACATCATCCATGTGGCACACAACACCCTCCAGGCCCCCAGTAACCTTTGTAGCCATCCTGTTCTGAAAGTGTTCGGGTGCAGAAGCTATCCCGAAGGGCAGCCGATTGAAGTGAAAACGTCCAAACGGCATGATAAACGTTGTGAGTTTAGCACACTCTTCCACCAGTGGGATTTGCCAGAAGCCCACATTGCAGTCAAGCTTGCTGAAGATACGGGCCCCACCCAGTGAGCCCAGCGTCTGTTCCACGGAAGGGAGTATGTATTTTTCTCGACATACTGAATCGTTGAGCCTGGTGAGGTCGACACAGATGCGAGGGTCGGCTGTCTTTTTAAGCACCACCACCATGCCTGAGCACCAATCAGTAGGCTCCTCCACTCTGCTGATGACCCCAATCCTCTCCATCTTCTCCAGTTCTCTTTTAACTTTGGGCATTAAAGGAAGGGGCACCCGTTGTGGAGTCTTGAGAGAAAAAGGTACTGCATCAGCTTTCAGTTTTATGGTGTATGGCTGCTGCATTAGACCAAGACCGCTGCACACCTTTGGATATCTTTTTTTCATTGTCCCGATGTCAATCTTGTCCACTCGAGTTATGAGCCCTAGTTCTGTACTAGCAGGTCGGCTGAGTAGTGATGAATGTAGACCTCTGATCACATAGATCTCCTCTTCTATCTGTTTGTCTCTTTTGTGTAGCATCACCTTTGTGAACCCCAGCATGTCTAGTGGGGTACGTACTGGTCCCAGTATAGGTTTCTTTGCTCTCTCAAGCATTGGCTTCTCGCTTTGATACACTGTGTTGAACACAGACTCTGATATAACAGTCACGTCTGCACCAGTGTCAATTTTAAATGTGACCTTCCTGTCCTTTAGCTTTAGATCCACTGTCCATGGGTCTCCGTGGGCGGTTACTGTATCAAGAAAAATGCTGTCCTCTTCTTCTTGTATCTCATGCACTGTCTTTGATGACATACACACACGTTTGTAGTGTCCTTTTTTTCCACATGCGTCACACATAACTTCATTTGCCGGACACTGTGTTTTTGCATGAGAGGGGCTTTTCCCACATTTGAAGCATTTAGATTGTCCGTTATTCTCTGCGCGCCCTTGGCTTGGTTTGTCCTTCAGTGGGTATTTCTTCTTTTTCTGGAACTGTTTACCATTGCTCATTACTCTATCCATAGAACACATTTCTCTTTTGCCCACCATATCACCACGCAGGCTGGTCTGCTGTTGTTTAATTGCTTCAGTCTGTCTTGCCATCTCAATCACTTTCTCTAGCGTGAGGTCTTTGTCTAGCTGCATGCGCTCTGACCGGCGCAGGTTAGCTAGTCCTACTACTAGCCTGTCTCTGATTAACTCATCATGCAGCGCTCCATAGTTACAGTGTTCAGCCAGGGTGTATAAAGCAGTCATAAACGAGTCGACAGTTTCATTTTCTCCTTGCTTTCTCATGTTAAAACGTGCTCTTTCGTATATCATGTTTTTCTTAATGATGAAGAAGCTGTGAAATTCATCTCTTACCGCAGCATATTGCTGTTTCTGGGCGTCGGATAAGTTCAGTCCTTTAAGTAAATCATCCGCTTCATCTCCCGTACAGTACACGAGGGTGTTAACCTAGTTTCCATCCGTGGTTGTATAGAGATTGCTGGCTTGATGAAAGCGCTCGAACCTCCTAATCCATTTTTCCCATTCGTGGGGTTTGGTGAAGTCAAAAGGCTCCGGTGGCTGGATGCTGAACATAGCAGTCGGCCAGGGAACGAGTCTTCTCCCCGCGGCTGCCGGCTCACCTGCTCCCTCCATTAGCTGCTTTTTCGTTTGCTAATTAGCTTTCTAATGAACTTTTTCTTTTGACCAAACTTCTACACGGTGCTTTATTTTTCCCTGAATACGCTATCCCACTTCTGACACCATGTTGCGTTACCGTTTCTGGTAACGTGGAATAATAAAGTGATATACAAAGGGTCATAAATATATATGACAGAGAGAGAGAAAGGAACAAGGGCATCGACATATAAATGGGAGGCACCTGTTGATACTCTTTCTCTTTTTACAGTGATACCCCTAAAGACTTACCTTGAATGAGAAAATGTGTGCTGGACACATGTCTCAGGAGGCGGTAGTGACCAGGAAATTAGTCAGAGAAGAAACAAGGAGGCAAAGGGTCACTCTGACTGGGCTGGAGAGGAACACAGCTTAGATGGGAGAAGCTGTTTACAGGACAACTATGGTCTAGACATTTCACAAAGCTATGTCTTATGGAAGAATGGTGAGCAACATGAGATCCCATTTTCCAAAAGGCATTTTGGAGACTCACCAAAATTTCGCTTCTTGGTCTCTGCTAGGTGGTATAGACCTCTTAGTACATTTGTCATATCACCTGTTTCATAACAAAGAACCCTATACTTTTTATAGAAGAAGACTTCATTTGTGACACAGTGACATTCTTTTCTTTATTATTATTATTATTATTATTATTATTATTATTATTATTAATAATAATAATACTATTATTATTATTACTGAATAATTAAAATGTAAAGATGTGCATATGAGTTGAGTCATTGTAAAACGTCTGACAGTTATACAGGGAAAAGACTTTCTTGCCTGAGGTATTATTTGTTAGTTCAAACAGTGTGGTACTGTATTTCCACGAAATCTTGTTATATTTAGTCAGATTAAACATCAGGATCTGTCTGTTGAGAGCTCAGATGACTGTCAGCTGTAATATTTTGGATGACCTAGGCATCTATGGGGTTTTTTTGTTTTTTTCAAAAGCACTTGACATGACTTTCTAATCAGTGGGAAGAAAAAGAAAAAATACTCATGCCATCTTAACATGCAAGCATTCTAACTATTCTGAGACAAAAGAGATACCGGCTTAAAGGTTCTCTCGTGGATATGGACTTGTTTTAAATCATTTCCCTTGGGAGTCATGTTCAATAAAATTTAACAGGCAAACATACCAGACAGTTCTGGAACAATTGAATATCCATTTGCCAGATGGTGATTAAAGTTGTTTCCTTCTCCTTCTCCTTTTGGGATCAGGTCCATAAACAACAAAGTAGCATGTATTTCAATGACTAATTATTTTCTACATTGTATCATTCTGCCATGTTACACTTTAGTAGGAGAAACTAGCAAACATAAATATAACCTTGCAAGGCATTTAAGTGTGATATATGCATGAGTGTTTGAAAACACACAAAATGGTGTCTGAAAATTCAGGAACTAGTGGGAATATGAAAATCTGCAAAAACATGATATGGCAGCTGAGAAAATTTATGGAGTGTAAGGGGGAACATGGAGCACATATGTTGTAAATAATAAATACAAAATTAAATGTACAGCCCCCTCCAAAATTATTGGAATGGCAAGACCAGTTCTATTATTTTCTTTGCTATACATTGAAGACATTTAGGTTTGAGATGAACATGAGACAATAGAGCAGAATTTCAGCTTTCATTTCCTCGTATTTACATCTAGATGTGTTAAACACCTTAAAACATAACACCTTTTGTTTGAACCCACCCATTTTTTCAAGTGATCAAAATATTTCAAATGTGACTGATAGGTGTTTCTTGTTGCCCAGGGGTGCCCTGTTAGATTAATTGTTTAATGAATGAATAGCTCTGAATGTCTACTCTTGGTTTGAGCCCTAGGTTTCACCTGTGAAAACTACATTTATTGTTAAAAATGGATAAATCAACATGAAGATCAGAGAGCTGTATATGGGAGAACAGCAAGCCATGTTAAAGCTGAGAAAAGAGGGAAAATATATCAGAGCTATTGCACAGGCATACAACAATCTGGAAAGTCCTGAATAAATAAATCACTTGTGTAATAACAAACAGACTGTACATTGCACAAAAAAATTCCCTCTGCCCAGAGAACAATTAGTTGCGCTTGCCTGAATGGGGGTCTGCTTGGTAGGCCTGCAACACTGCCACTGTCTACAGTGACCCCCAAGCAAGACCAACTACCACATAGGCCTTGCCCACCAATGTCATGGTGGCCTTACATCGCTTGGGTGGCAAAGCCAGCCCCCCTAAATTAACTGCCGTCGATGGAGAGAGGTAGCACGCAAGCGCCCCCTCCACCCTCAGCATAGCTAAACAGCCATGCCGTTCATTCCCCATGATGGCCGAATAATCCGACATCATGGGGTTATAAATATGGCTTGTGTATGGTTTTCCCCAGAAGTGTGATATTTTGTTATGCTCTTCTGGAAATAAGGGGAGTTTCTGCAGTGTGAGGGAGGTTTATTTTCACTGGGTAAAACAAAGCTCATCCAGCCTTCAAGCAGCTGTTTATATGATTGAGAGCTGCTCTCAGTTTTTAGCTTACCCTTCTGGGTCCTCGGAGTCAGAGAGTAATTTTTTTTGGGCTTTCCATAGCGGAAGGAGGAGTCACGACGCGAGCGCCAAAATCCGGCGGAGAGCCAGACCCAGAAGACAGAGAAAGAGATAGAGCAGAACTCGTCTCCGGCTCTTCTTCCAGATCCATACAAGATCCCCAGGACCTGAGCCAGCTGGCTACTTTGGCAACGGCCGGCCCAGATCCACGAGGCTCTGAAACCAAACTCCCTTCGGCCGAGAAGAGAGCAAGTTGCGAGTGGAGCTGCTTAATTGTAAGACGTTCACAATGTGCAGAATCAGACCTCTCGAGGGCTGCCCTGGCGTGCTCCACACTAGACACTTCACACAGACAGTGTCCCTCCCGTCCCCCCGTGATAAAACGGGAGCAAGGCATAACACACTTCCTGAATTCTCTCTCACTCATACTTTTCATTCTTTCTTTTTTTTTTTTTTTGAAAAGATGGAGAGGAAATTAAGAGTCTTTTTGTGAGCATTTCACAAACGACCAACGTGTAGTTTTGTTGAAGATAATAAGGCTTATGGCGCTGTTCACAGGTGCCGCATGGCTGCTTCTGAAACTAATCTTTATTGATGATGTAAATCATGATGATAGCAGAAGAATGAAGTCAGAAGTCAATATTCTGCCTCCCATTCTGGTATACAGAGAAATGCATCCAATCTAATTGGGAAGAGGTTCTGCATGCAGCAAGAAAAAGTGAAAGGTTTTAGACTGACCAAGTCCTTAACCCAATTGAGCAGCATTTCACCTCCTGAAGAGGAGACGGAGGGAGGCTCAGTGACTGACACTTAACTGGGCATTTAGGTCACATGTAGTAGTAACTTAGGAGTACTGGTTTATCTCAAATGAATAAGATTGTGAGCTGACAGGCCCTAAAAATACATCACCTGAATTTACACAAAGAAAGGCAACACAGTCAAATATGCTTGAACTACAGCTGTACAGTATCTGGAGGAACTCAGCAGAACTCAGTAGGAAGGATGAGTGTGTCTGGTGCTGAATTTGAAGATTTCTTTTTGACTGTTGTATGTGAGAAACAAATCTTCAGGCTTTTAAATGTACATCTAACAACGCTACACATTTGCAAAACATTCCTTTATTATAAATAAATCATTTTGTATTAAAAAAAAACTGGCATGCGTCATTCATGGCACTTATAGTGTGAGCTATAGTCCATTTAGCCAATACAAGACACAGCTCATCTTGTTATGCAGGTTTCGACAATGTAGAACAAGAATTTGAAGAACAAAAAATAGCACATCCACAAAAATACATACAATAGGAATTACAACAAACATGGTCAGCTCTGGTAGATTTCATATATCTCTTCTTTTTATGTTCACATTTCAAAAGGTTCAATGGAAATACCATTTTCACATCTCTATTTGAACTGTAGCATGTTTTCTTTTCATTTTAGTGGGATGCTTTTTTATGTTTTCATTTTTTTAACTTATTTTATTTGCCACACCTGCAAGCCTGCATCTCCATTCCTTTTTCTTTGATTGTTTGTGCTTTGTTTTTTTTTTTGTTTTTTTTTGTGTGTGTGTGTGTGTGTGTGTGTGTGTGTCAGTAGTGGTAGCACTAGATTGCAGTCTAGTACCCCCACTGGTGCGATGCAGTGCTCCCTTTCTCTCCCATGTTTTATGCAGAATGACAGGAAAGTCTCATGCTTGGCTGCCTGTCAGGATCACATTTGCAGATTTGGAGAGGCTTCATCCCTCCATGGAGGCAGTCCCTACTCAGATGGCGTGATTGGTATAGCTGACATATGTTGTCTTGGTGGACGGTGCTGCCGAACAGTGGAAAAACATTTTTAAACAATGCATTTTCACTCATTTCACTCTTACCAACAGGTTCAACAATGACCTCACAAGAATTTCATGCATAACTATAAGTTTGAGAGGTATACCTGCTTATTACATACCTTAAATGATCTGCAGTAGTTAAACTCAAACTTGATTTATTATTTTTTTTGCAGCTGTTGTTACCTGGTACAACTAATTAGAACACTCACTGTTGGTCTCCATGCTTTCACAGAGCTCGGTCTTGACCTCTCCATTGGGGCGATCACCTCCTTTCTGGGTGAGCTTACTCGACATGGTGGCTGCAGTGACAATGGCCTTGAAACTGCGCTTGCGTTTTGGCACATTCTGCTCTGGGTGGAAGATGATGATGTAGACCTTCGGCATGTAAAGCATCCCCAGTGATACTGAGGCACTTAGACTTAGAGAGATGGTGAGGGTGGTGGTCTGGATGTACATCTGAGGGACACAGCAGTGGAAAAAGAGGATTTAAAGAAGTTGATAATAATTACTGAAATAAATTAACCATAGATGTAAATCTACAGTACATCAAATATAAATAAGGAACATGTTTCTAACCAATTAACCAAATAGTGTTTAAATACCTAAAAGGGAAAGTTTATGTTTTCCTCTCCATCTTATTAATCCCCCCCACCCCCATTATTATTATTATTATTATTATTATTATTATTATTATTATTATTATTATTATTATATTTTGTACTTCATTATTGCCCTTACAGGTGTCAGGTCATATTATTGTATTACTTTTACAAATACTGTGGAAAAATATGAAGACCATGATTTAAAATAATTGTTAAAAGTAATATGATCAAAGTAAGTGTACCAAATGATTTTTAAATAAGCAGAATAAGGTCAATTTATTTTATTTGATTTTATTTTTTGCTTGGTTATATTGCTAACTAATCAGCTAAGATAAAGGAGGTGGAGCTAAATCAGCATCATAATGTGGATAAAATGGGGTTTATTTGGTTATGCGGCAGGGCTTAAGCTGAAACAGTTTTTGAGTATGGAGAAAAATAAGCTTTAAAGTAGTAAAATTGCTAGCTAAGTTAGCTACAAATCTGATATGTGCTGCTGGTGGATGTAAGAGTGTAAAACATAGCCCTATCTGGTTAAAAAAAAACTATTACAGTGTACTTTTTTTGTAATGTGGCTTACTGTCACAGTTTATTTTGTTTACAATGTTGTGAAGCTGATTAGCCTGCAAGTGACTAGTGGGAGGTTTTTGTGTGTTTGTATTTTTGCATGTCAGTCATTTGGGGCATGTGCTTGCCTTCCTGTGCACATTTATTGTATTCAATGCCATGTTGTGCTATTACTGTCTGGTTAGAGAACAAAGAACACAGATTCCATCCACACTTGGCCATTGCTAGTGAGGTGAATGGCGATGGGAGGATTTGGGGTACAGCAGCACACCAAGCCTTTGGGGGCACAACTGGAGACCCCTGCTTTAAAGCTTTCCCAGCAAACTATTTTTATTTTAAGAATAAAACAATCAATTGCTTTTCAACCATTAATTCTCAATTAATTAATTCTTAATTTCACTTCAATTGCAAAAGTTGTTAAATTGGTTAGTATTGTTCTTTGTTCATATTTCCACTACTTGTAAGCAATGACAGTTTACATTCTCAGTCTCTTGCTCAGTGAAGTAACTTACATTATTTATTGATTGTAATGGAGGGTGTATTCCCAACTTGCAAACAGTGTTCACTGGATAGGCTCTGGATCCACCACCCTGACCAGATAAAGTGGTTACCAAAGATGGATGAATGAATATATCTAGATACCTAGATAAGGAACATTTTCTATACAGTATTTTATTGTATATCATTTAGTTGTCCTTTATAATACAGTTGGCTAAATGTCATTACAGACTGACAATATGCCAATGAGAGTCCACAGGTTTTGCCAAGACCACAACAAAGGAGAGAACAGGGGGATGACAGGGGGATCTCCTAGACAAAACAGTGGCCGGGTCAAGAAATTAGGTAAAATTGTTGAGCCCACAATATCATTGAGATTAACATAGCCTAAGTTTCATAACACTTTTTCTTTTTACAATTTGCCCTCTGCATTGTGTAAACACACATGATTGTGGACTCTACAAATGTACCTCATGCATTGATCTGGCTGCTGCCATTTCTAAGAGGTTGTCATCCACTTGCCCTTCTTTGCTGATCAAAACAGATGCACTGTCAAAATATAGCCTACACTTATAGTCTACTATTATAAAATATCATATTCAGTCTTGAGTTTGATTTTCTGTTAAAATAGAATGTTAAAAATAAATAAATAAATACATTTATAGTCAAGGCAATAAATCAGGAAATTCAGAAAATTCTTTTTTGTTTTTCCTTTTTGAAAATTTCATGATGGATATGGATTGATACAGAGATTCATTTCCTGTGTGTGTAACTGTGTGTGCATAATTTAAATCTAATTCATATGCAAAATATATATTTACAGTTGCATTTTCATGAACAGTGTACAGTGGTTACCAAAATTAAAATGCAAATGCAGTCTGTTTTCCATTCTATTTTCGGTATTTAAAAAAGGTATGGTTGTGCCATATTAAAAAAGCAAATGTAATCCCTCCATTTCCTCTTGCACTTTCTCACCTTCATGCTCCAATTGTGCCAAAAATGAAGTACATTTGTAATCCTGTTAACAGGATGTATGTTCACTGTCAATGATACAGTCAAAATATAATATTTGGCCAATGTCAATCTATATGGCCAATATGTTTTTTATCGTTGTACCTATATTCTGTATACAACAGCCAGTTTTTATTTTACCATAGCATAAAGCAAACTATAACTTGGGAAGTGTAATATCGCCCTTGTCCTTTAAGAACTTGCATCATACGATTATCAAATCTGAAAGGTTTGCATGGAAAATATGCCACACACTGCAAAATATGACATCTTAGCAAGTGAAAACATAATGAATGTAGCCACATTTATCTACTATTTCCTATTATAAAATTACCAGAAACCAAATATGAGTATTAAACCTATTTCTAAAAATATATTTTAAAATTTCCAATAAAATGTTTAAAAATTCTATTAGCAGATAGTTTTGCTTTCTTCTTTCTAAAAAAAAATGTGCAAAGTGTACAAAATAATCTGCCAAAAGAACAAAAGGATTTCAAGCCTGAAATTAATAAATGTCCAGAAATAGATTTAATAATCTAATATTTGTTTTATTATAATCTTATAATAGAAAATGCTAAATCAATTTGACTATATTCAAAATATTTTCACTTGCTAAGATGTTTTCTTTTTTTTTGCAGTGTTTTCTGCAAGATGATAGCAGGTCAGCGTAACTGATGATCAATAACTGAGCTCTCCACACAATGCTTCCTACACATACTGTGAGCAGGTACTATTTAATGTAATCCCTGAACCTGTACACAATTTCTATTGAAAGCAATGCACGTCCTTTTTTTAGACACAGACACATGTTCTCTAAGCTGGAGCATTCATGTGTGTCCGCATCTCCGGCAGAGAATAACATTACAGAATGGCTTGTAACAGAAAGTAAGCCATGCATCAGTCAAAACACAGAGAGGAAAAGAGATGGTGAGATAAAGAAAGAGACAGAGTAATGCTGTGTTAGTATATCTACTGCATAATCAATCTATTTTGCTTCTAATGTGGAGCGCTGGACAGGATGAGAAGGTGACAATGAAAAGCGCAAGCATTTTGGCACACTTGTGAGTGATCTTAGTGTTGGTCTTGTGCCAGTGTGTGTGATTCACCGCACTGAGGCTCACTGTCATTCACAGCTGCTTTGATAATGGCAGCGTAAAAGAGGCTGCCAAGAGAGAGCTTGTTTTATCGTGATACCTTTATCTTACTAAAAGAACCACGAATAAATTGTTGACCTCAGAGAAATCATCTGCGGTTGCTTTTCAGAGAGGTCACCCTGTCACCTTATATCAACACTTATCACCTTGCATGCATTCACACACACACACACACACACTGCCAGAATTATTTCCATGTGCAACAGCCACTATGAAGTAGTGGAAAATGAAGAATTATCGACTTCATTCAGCTTCTTGGACTAAACCGGGTCTTACAGAAAGAGTACATACGACATGTTATTACCACAAACAACAGCATTTCAGGATTAGGTTTGGTTTAAAATAACATTCCATGCAAAATTTCTAACTTTGTGACTGAATATTTTTAAATCAACATCAACATCATCAACATGTTATCAACATCATATAAAATGCACCTGGCATGTTTAACCATTTATAATAAAATAAGTCAGTATATCACTCATTTGATTTTATACCTATGCACAAGACCAACTGCATAAGAAACATAATTGAATGACCACCAAATAAATGGAGAAAATTCAGAAGGCTTGTAAATATAAGCGTAATAAGAAAAAAAAGGCCAAGAAATGTATTCATTTTCAGTAATCGCTGTGTTTAAAAAATATAGAGCATTTTCAACAAACAAAAGATGGATTTAAACAGTAATTCATGTGTAAGTACAGGTAGAGGCAAGACATGCTTAAATTGTCATTAAGCAAAGGTCCTTAATCTTGCTGATAGACAATCAACCAAGGAGAGAGTAGGCCTACATTCAGTTCTAAAGTGAATCTCTGGAACTAATATAGTGCTCTGTAGTAGTTACACAGGATTAACTCCAGCACATTAATCAACAGATACCATCAAAGAGACATGATGTTTAGCAATACTCCACTCGGATCATATTAGGGAAGAGAAAGTGAGAGATAGACACCAAAATGAATTAGAGGTGTAACAGAGAATATTTTATAACATGGATTGTGCTGCACACTTCTCCACTCAATAAATATTAAATAATAATTCAATCCTCATCCTCAGTATTACAGATGTCTTATGATAATACAAACATTATGGTTTTTATTGATTGATTATATTGCCTGATGTACATGAGTTTAAAATGCATTAAGTATGGAGAAAAATCTAATATGTTGGCTAACATTAACACACTAGCAAAAAGAGCAGGACATATCTGGATAAAACACATACAACAAAGATGGGCAGAATAGAATGATTCATTTTCACCCCATATACAGTATCTCACAAAAGTGAGTACACCCCTCACATTTTTGTAAATATTTGATTATATCTTTTCATGTGACA
>JANDJT010000092.1:2890367-2912496 GCA_024331685.1 Stegophilus panzeri | reverse complement strand
GTTGATATTTCTGTAAAGCTGCTTTGAGACAATGTCTATTGTAAAAAGCGCTATACAAATAAAATTGAATTGAATAAGCATTTGTTCTATTAAGACCATTATGGTGTGGAATTAAGACATCTCAGAGTCTTTTGTCTTCAGCTTCATACTCTCTGAATGAAACTTCTCTTATAGACCCTTTCTATGCCTGTTGTTTTGGGGGTGATGGTCAGTCCAGACTTAAGGATATGCAAAATATTTGCTATGGATTATTTGCACAGGAGCTTACTCTACAAATATTAGTTTCTTTGGCTACCAGTAATTTATGTGAGAGAAATAATGTTCACAAATGTTTAGCTGTTCACATGTGAATGGCACTGATGACTGTACTGAAAATACCGTATAGTAACGATGCAGCACTTCAGCATCTGACATTACTATTAGGGATTTTGAGAACTGGTTGACAATAAAGCGGTTAATGTCAGGAAGTCTTTACAGAGTTAACTGTTCTACTAGCAATAAACGCAAAACGAACAAAAACAAACAAATATAACATGAGTGTTGGTTTAGGAAATAGTTAGCTAGCATATAAGTATAAATCTATGGCAAGCTTTCTTTACCTTGTTATTTCCTGCACAGTAGTTCCTAATCTGATATTTTGTAAATGCAAAAAACAGCTAGAAGCTTCTACAGTAATTAAAATTCCTGGCTGAATTTTCAGCCTCAAAGATCAATATCTCTCCCCAGTGAACTTAAGACCATATGCCTGGATCCTAGAGTGCATCTGTAGCCAATGTCAGAGGGGGCTTTCTGAACCATCCAGCCTTGACAATTTTATGGTTGAGAATCCCCTCTGGGTCTGACGAGACGATGGATTAACCAACAGAACAAATTATAACCTTTAGTAATGCACCTATAGATGAAAAAACACTGCAAGAATTGATAGTTGAAAGAAAAGGGTTAAAAATCTCACCTTCTCTGCTGACTGTGCTGTGCCAAAGAAGATGGGTATAAAAGCTAACCAAATGATACAGGTTGTGTACATTGTAAATCCAATAGGCTTGGCCTCATTGAAGGTCTCTGGCACCCCACGGGTCTTGATGGCATAAACAGTGCATGTGACCATTAGGAGGATGCTGTAGCCCAATGAGCAAATGAGAGAAAGGTCTGAAATGTCACACTTGAGTACACCCCGTGCCTTGTCTGGGTCAGCAGTGCGCTGCTCACCATAGTCCACCACTGTGTGAGGTGGGTCAACAGCAAACCACACAAACACGCCAAATAGCTGCACAGAGATTAGACTAAAGGTGATTGCCAGCTGTGAGGCAGGACTGATGAAGCGTGGAGCTGCGACAGATTTCTTTCCCTGCTCGAAGATCCGGTGGATCCGGTTGGTCTTGGTGAGCAATGCCGCATGGCTGAAGCACATGCCCAGGCCCAGGAATATGCGTCGCAGAGAACAGACAGCAACAGTTGGTGCAGCAATCATCAGGAAGGTGATAGCGTAGCACAAGAAGATGCCTGTCAATAGCACATAGCTCATCTCACGGCCCGATGCCCGCACAATGGGTGTGTCGTTGTGGCGTACGAAAGTGAGCACCACAAAACTGGTGGCCAGGATGCCCAGCACCGAGATGAAGACAGGCACAGATGCCCAGGGTGAGTACCACTCCAGCTTTATGATGGGAATAGGCTGGCAGCCAGTACGGTTGAGGTCGGGTCGCTGTTCATATGGACACATCTCACAGTTGAACTCGCTTGCCTGGTAGTGGTAGCCTTCGCAGCGCTCACAGTGCCAACAACAAGGGACGCCCTTTACAGTCTTCTTCCTTTCACCCATCCGGCATGGCACGCTGCATACAGACACCGGTAGCTTGGGGTCACCTTTCCTCCAGTGCATGGCATCCACCTAAATCCACAGGCACAATCGCAGAGGTACATTTGTATGGTACTCACTAATAAATACAAAACAAAAAAAACAGTTACATGATAAAGCTTGGTAAAATTTCCATGTAAAATGATTTTCAGAAGGAAACTTTGTTCACACCAATAAACTAATAATAATGTAGGCACCTTGGCACATGGTTCAGTGGGTCAATTTTTTTCCGCATATTTTTAGAGAAAAGCACAGTTTATACATAATCAGCAAATTCTGTTTTCAATATAAAGCTTTATCCATGCATACTGCCACAACCTTTATTTTAAAGTCCATTACAAAATGAGGTACGGCATGCACAGGGTGCTTGACAATGCTTTAATGCTGAGTGCACCATGAAATGTAGATAACATTCGAGGTTCATCTGTTTTACATAAAAATTTTATTTCACATTAGAAAATATTTTTGCTGCACTATTTAGAAATGAATACCCTTGTTAGGGACAAGCAAACTCTAGAGCTCTAGACCAAGATGCAAAAAAGCCACACGTGAACAAAAACAAAAACAACTTAAGTCACACATATATTTAATGTGACTTTTTAAACTGGGGATCAATCCTTAAGCAATCCCTCATTGCCTTGCTACATTTCATGACCATTCACAGTTAGGCTTTATTCACCACTCTATTTATCCAGGAACAAACAGCCATTCAAGCTTCAGTAAACCATAATTGGCTTATCTTGTTCAACATTATTATATATTATGTTATATTATATCATGTTTTATTCATGGCTTTTGCTTGTTTTGTTTTTTTTCAGTACAGGGGATAATGTTGTATTTTGTACCCTGTTAGATACAAAATACACCGTCCATGTATTCAGTAATTGAGTGGCTTAGTTAACTAATAATCAATCTACAATTTGTTTCAAAATATAATCAGCACAAACAGGGTGTTAGTCTGCAGGAGTTTGAGTAGAATTTAATACCTGAGTAGAGAAGTCAGGTTTAAAAGGACTGCAGCAGATTGCATTAGACTACAGTACGTTCACACAGCAGGTAAAAATGTGACCCAAATCCAATTTACTGAACAAATCTGATTTTTTTTGTTAGGCTGTTCACACTATGTTTTCAATGTGGCCTATGGAATATATGACATAGTCTGAACAGATCATGCTACTAAACTGACCCGCATGCACAAAGTGAGCACCACAAAACTGGTGGCCAGGATGCCCAGCACCGAGATGAAGACAGGCACAGATGCCCAGGGTGATTATCACTCCAGCTTTATGATGGGAATAGGCTGGCAGACCGGTTGCGGTCATGTGGACACATCTCACAGTTAAACTCGCTTGCCTGATAGTGGTAACCCTCACAGTGCTCATAGGAACAATGTGTCACATAATGCATTTAAGCTTGTTGTAAAAGAGCACATTATTCAGCCACTTTTTGGCTATTTCTTTTGATATCTCTTCAAACACTGAGCGGTTAAAATATGTGCTTCCTAATTTTGCTTATACAGCAACATCACTCCAAATGTTTTATCCTGGATTTTTCCTTTCTGGTAGCACAAAATTATGACGAATGTCGAGTTGGATTGGTGTTAAATTTGCATGAATTCCGAACTGTGTTCAGACAGAGGTCGCACTGCCAGTCATCGGATATGTATCATATGAACGTGGCCCAAACTGGAATTGAAAATGTGTTTGTTTTTTTCTGTCATTCAAGTATCAAATCTGTGCCACATTTAAAGAAAAAGATTGGATTTGGGCCACTTTTGCCTGCTGTATGAACAAAGCCTTAGTCACAGTGGGATACTGCTTTTAATCTCACTCTCCAAAACAAAGCCATAGCTCACAGTAACAATGTGTCTCAATTAAAATATACTAATACTACTATAACAACAGTAATAATAATACATTTAAAGTAAACTGAATGCATGAAAATCATTGTCATTTACAAATTCATTGGTTTGTTTTGCCACTTTGGGCATAACTATATCATCTTCCACCATTTCCATACGAGCGCCATCTCTTTACTCACATCTAGGTGTAGCTTATTTGTCCAGCTCCCAATCACTTTATACTCCGCCACTGAACTCTTGCTTATCTGATACTGGAAGATGTCATAGCGTCCAGGTGCATCCCCATTTTGATTGAAGGAAACCGGAGTCCCTGCACTGCCTGGAAGACAGGACAGTATAAATTCAGCATCTTACACACCACATCAATCTCAGTCAGAAACATGTTGGTGTATTAGAAGGTGAAAATTACTCATTCAGACATTTTATTATTTTGTCACAGCAGTTTAAGTTGTGTTGTGTTTTCCTGCTACAGCTTGGTTAAATTAGTCTACATTCACAACATGCACACGAGCACACCTAGGCTTGCAGTAACTCTCGGCCATTTTTTTTTTCTACCTGCTTGGTAGAAGGGAAAGAGAAAGGACATACAGGTGCCACAGAAATGAATAACACACAGCTGCTGTACATGGGAGAATTGCTGCACTGTTACAAGAGGAGAGGAAAGGCAATCCACCCACATGTCTTTCTCCAAAGGAAGCTATGAGTTACTGTCAGCACTTATGTACTGGGCCCTCAGTTCCAGTCCAGCAGTGTTTTGGTGGAATAACTGAAGCATTTCAGCTGGCAGTGGGAAAATGTGGAACAGCTCTTACACATGCACTGCCACTGTGCTGGTGGAAAAGTGTGAAGAACCCCAGAACTGGCACTAATTGGTTCGATCAACCAGAAAGACAGATTTGAGGAGGAACAAATGAATAAAGCTGAGAGTTATATTGTATAATTTAGTCAGATTACACTGTTAATGGTAAGTATGCTTTCATTCTGATGGTACAGAAAGAGCGACAGCACAGTACAGTAGGTCCACAGCCACAAATAGTGAACAATTCACAGAAGCTGTAACTTTATGGACTTTGTAAGATTTTTTAAGGATAGTTACTCTGCAATTTACTAAGAGTCATGCAACAGTAAAAACACACATTTGTTTCGGGTAATGGTTACTTTTATTTATATGGTACTTTACCTTATATCTAAATCAGAGGTTCTCAACCTTTTGTAACTAAAGCCCCCTAAGCCTCCCCTATCATGTGGCACGACCCCCCCACCCCATATTGGAGGAGACCAGGTATAATGATTATCTATTCTATATAAAAATCTATCTACATATAACACCTAATCTATAATCTGTTTTAGATGGATAGATAGATAGATAGATTTTTTTGCTTTTGCATTTTTGTACTTTTTTAATTACTTTTCATAACTTTTATGATTAAAAAAAATAACTTTTATAAAACTATATAACGGACACGTATGGAACATGAATGATCTTTTTAATTAATAAAGAAAGGGTGATCTTGAAAATTGATCTTGTTTCTGAGCACTATAACTTCGAAAGAGAGAACTAGGCTGTAATAACGTGGACTATTTTACATGTAAAACGTTGCATTCCATTCGTCTCGCCCTCTAAAAACATTCACATACGATTTATGTAAATTGGGAGGAAGGGCTCGTCTTCTCGTTATCCATGACATTGTTAAATCAATCAGTGGGACACCTGCGCTTGCTTCTTTTTACATTCACGTCTATGTCAGCTGCTGTGCGATCACCGGAATGTGCTGCTCCGGCTCTCACTGAATAGAGCAAAGGCCGAGAGAGGTGTGAGTGCAGCGGGAAAGCAAGACCTCGCACTTGCAGGACAGTACTGGCGACATTTGGAAAGTTACTAAGGTTTGTCCAAAAAGTCTCTAGATTTGTTGTTAGGCACTTTTTTTTTGCAAAAAAAAAGTCGCTAACGGGGTCTGAAAAGTGGCTAAGTTGGCAACACTGGTCTGCACTGACAGCTAGATAAAAGGCAGACTAAGCTCCGCCTCTCCCCAGCAAAAAGAAAATACAGAGGGAGAGGGAACGCGGGGTTTTTGACTTTTCTATTTTAAAAACAATAAAATACACAGAGTACCCAAATGATGCCCTGTGTTTTTTTTTCTTCTTGAAAACAATTTACGTCCCCCTTCCGATCTCTCCGTGCCCCGGGCGCACCCCCCATGTTGAGAACCACTGATCTAGATGCATGTTTCCTGTGAATTCACAAACGTTTATCTTGTGAGCTGATAGAAAATGTGAAGGCAGAACTATTGTCTCTTTGGTCAGTAACACATAAGGACATGCTTCTAATTATGAAGGAGCAGTCACAATGGACTTTTTTCTATTTTTTCCCCATTTTGCTTTGCACACATTGGGGAAACAACAACAACAACAACAACAACAACAACAACAATAAGTCCATCCTATGTGATTTCTGTAAAAAAAAACAAGTTACCTGTATGCAAGTAGAAAGAATGTACTTTTCTGCACTTACATTGAACTTTTTATTATTATATTATTATACTTATATAGTATATTTATAGACAATACTTATTATTATACTTATATTATGTATTTTGCATTTTCATATTAACAGACAGGTCATTCAGTAATAAAAGTCCAAGTTTTGCATGTGTTCTGAGTCACCATTTAATATTTTCAATATTATAATTTTTATATATAATTTATATATTATTATAATTTTTATATATGTACACTATTATAATTTTTTTGTTCTAATATATTAAGTATTGTGTTTCTATTGGGGCGAAGAAGTTGTTTGATATGTTTGAAACGGTAAAGACCAATCTTAGTGTACTGATGCTCAGATCTACAAATATCTCCAATTAAATCAGCTTATTAACAGTATACATCTTTCATGATTGTTCTAGATAGTGTGTTATAAAGTACAACATGATATGTGTTATGTCAACTCCCAAGGAAGCCATGAAATCAGATTACCAGAATTCAGCCTCCAATCATGGCTGCCTCGGACCACACTCCACAACAACCACACCCACATCCACGTTCAAGGTTACCTGATTACTAATTGCACACACTTGAACTCAATCACCACCACATACCCAGACTAAAACACCTGGGCATTCATGCACCTGATGCAAAGTATTGTTCATAGTTCATCTCTCAACCTATCAAGGCTTCGATTATCCTGTGTTTCTGGTTATCTGTTTTGTTTTTTGTTGTTCTGGCTTCTTAACATTGTCTGTGGTTTTTGGCAACTGTACCCCATTTGCTGATTGCCTAACCATGATCTGTTTTTGACACTCACTACGTTTACATGGACAGCAGTAATCTAATTATTGACCTTATTTTGAATAAGACCATATTGTGATTAAGGTGTTTACATGAGTCGCTTTTAGAATACTCCTTTCATGTACCCGTTTTACATGTTATAGAAGATAGAGTGATTAACGGCACACTTCATTACGTCCCCACGCCACACCGCCCGACATTCCCTCCAGAATTTCACGTATCAACATACAGTTCATCTTCATTATTGTACCATATACAGTTTGGGGTGTTTTTATTTATAATTTTTACGAACGCTTCAAGTGCGGTTAATTATTTGTCATGCTGTACGTGCAAATAGACGACTGCTTGAAGCCGTGGGCTGCGTCCCAAACCGCGTACTTACCGTCTATATAGTAGCTGTGATACATGTATTTCTCCTACTATATAGTAGGTAAGTACGCGGTTTGGGATGCAGCCGTGCTCTCTTGTTTGCCGTCAAACGGTTGAGCACTGCCGTGTGTGTACGTGTCCTGTCTCACAATGCGGTGAAAACTCCCACACGACGTTAATAATGTGATTAAGGTGTGTACGTGTCTGTAATACACGTCCATAATGCGACTAAAACAGGAATACTCCACATGTCTTAATTCTATTAGTGTTTACTTCGAGTATGACTTTAATCGGATTAAGGTCATCAATAATCGCTGTCTATATGCTAGTTTCTTAATCAGAGTATCGTCTTAATCGGGTTATTGTTGTCCATGTAAACGTACTGACTATCTGGATTATGTTTAGGTTTGTCTGACTGGATTGTCAATAAAGTTGTTTACCTGCACATACAACCTTCTCTGCTGCCTCACTATATGAACATGGACTGCAGACAGTTACATTAATTTTGTAATAATTGTATAAAATCTTATATACTCAGTTGGTTGCTTATGAATCCAATAATTTCAGCAGATTGTAGTTCAATATCAGTTCTATTATTTTTGCTGTTAGCATGGAGCTGTCCCTTCTACAGAAATACAATGGATTTTATGGTAAAATGCTGTTTTAATTTTTGTAGCTCATAAGTCTGGCATCTTTGTAGTTGTCTACTGTACATATTTTTCACCTCTTCTTTCTTTTGTTCTGTTCTGTCTGAGAGTAAGACATTATCAAGTTTTTTCTCAATTGTCTCCATGTAACTGAAGGAGACACTTTGGTGGTAAGATCAGTAATCAATGAGGAACTTCACATCGACAGATCTCCATGGCTCTTCCTGGATTAAGGCAGTCTGTACACAGTCTTTCAGCACTTTGTTTAATCACTTTTTCATCCCAATGTGGATAGTAGACAGTGGACTTTGGCAGTTTTATTCCCGTTTCTTTAAAGAGCTTAGGGATCTTAAGAGTATTCAACTAAGATCTTTTCTGTCTGTGATTGATGTGAAGGCTTTAATCTCATGTGATTAGGGTTTAGGGCCTTTTAATAATGTACTTTTCATGTGGGAGTTTAAATGGTCCAACAATATCTATCTGGGAGTGGTATGGGAATCAGTGGAGTATTGTGGGTTAGTAAGGTCATCCCCGTCTTAAAGGTAGACAGGCATTCATGGTTTCCATTTTTTTTTAAAAATTGCTCATGTCTTTACAAATTGTGTAATGACCTACTGGGTTCATGCTTCATTTCCTCAGAATACCAATCATGGTAAACAGAAAAGTTGTGACCCTTTCATTCAAACTAAAAACACTAAACCTATGGTTCTATCATCTATTCTTTGTGTAATTAGTACTTTGATTGCAAAATGTGTGCTTAGTCTATCTACTTTAGTTTCTCCTCAAAATGCATTTTGGGGAAAAAGGATGATGAGTTCACATTCATGTTCGCATTCATCACTCCCACGACTGTATTTCACGTGACATCTCAATTACTGCTGATGACTTTCTATGAATGCATCAGCGTAATGGACAGAAAAATATTAGCCCCTAATTACTAAATGTAAATATTAGTGTAAATTGAAAGATACAGAACGTTTGGTAGTACCATATTATGACTGGTTTTCACTGCATTCATTTTTGTGAAAATATGCACACATATTGCACACATATTTCCTGTGTCCACATGAGTTTCTTCCAGATTTCCTCCTACATAACAAAACATGGCAGTATGTATGGCAGTATGTATCATGGCCAAGATAAACTGCCCTTAGCATTGAATGTGTGTTCATGCTGCCCTACAATGTACATCTAGGGTGTCTTCGTCATGCCCAGTGTTACTGGGGATAGGCTCTGAATCCATTGTGACCCTGACCAGGATAAAGCGGTTCCTGAAAGGGAATGAGCAAATGTAAGATTGGAATTCTAATGAAACCTCTGTCATCCAACATATGCAGGGTATTCCACCAAAGACAGCCAATAAAAGTGGGGCTTATTTGAAATAGTCTCGCTTGATGTAGTGTAACAGGTCAATCCAGGCTCAGTCCTTTTTTTTAATTAATGAAGTTCAAGTGCAAGTTATTTCCACTAATTCAGTTCAATTCAGGATTTACCAGTAAAGGCTCATGCTTGTGCACATGGTATATAATCAGCCCTAGCAGCTGATTAAAGATATAGGGATACGGTAACAAAAGAGGGAACCGCTTTTTAGAAACTCCCACTGAGACAAAACTGCTAATTATGAATATATTTGATAATATATGAATATTACAGCAAAGAAAGGCAATACGTCGGCTACAAACAAAGCTCAATAAACAACCTGGCAGAAAATAGCCGACAGACTAAATGCATACGAACGTGCAGTTAAAATGAGGAAAGAAATCACATTTACTGTTGTTCTACGTTCTAATAAAAATGAACATGATTAATACATGTGAGGAAAAAGGCACAAAATGAGGAAATAATTTTTACTTAGATTAATTTAAGATATCTTCATTTAGTACCATTTTATGATTTTTTTCAATTGAGAAGCAACATGAGTGGAGTAAAGCGGACATGCAAGCATGTGAAAGAGAAGTATAAAACAGCTTCAGGATGGTAGGTGCAAATCTACTGGCATGTGAGTGTGTGTGGGTGTGTGTGGGTGTGTGTTTGTGTGCGGCAGGGGGGTGTGGCTGTTGTGAAATTGTTTCCACCTGATGGGACTACAAAAGCACAAGGATTGGCAAATAGAATTCATCAAGCTTAGCTGAACTTCAAAACAAACCTGACACAGAGCAGGTATGACCAAAAGCATAAGTTGCCATAGTAACTCAGTGGGGCTTACGAGTAGCTTTGTTTGTGGAATCAAAATTAATGGACAATAATTAATCTTGGCTTAGTCATTCATTGTTAAGTCTTTCCAAACATTAAGTTTTATTTTTCTCAGCTGTGTTATTCTTTTGATCATTCATGCTGTGTTTGACCCTTTGCCCATATATTTGGTTTGTTCTTTGGATTAGACTCTGGCTTGTTTGCACTGACATTTCCTGTGTACCTGACAATTGCTTGGTTACCAACTTTGATCTGAATTTTCTTGTTTTGTATGTTTGGATTTTATATTACAGCACATCTATGCATGGATCCTAACAACCTTTCTCTCTCTGAGTCCGGTGTGTTACATTAATGGAAATTATGGGATCACAGGACCTGTAGATGACTTGGCCCTGAATGCCAATTGAGCTTTATTATTTTAACAACAGATAAACAAGCAAGAGAAAGGGCATGCACAGCATTATGAAATGCCTTTTATTCCTTAGTTTTTTTTTTTTTTATCTTAATTAACCACTTTATCCTGTTCAGAGTCCTCATGGATCCTAAACCTATCCCAGCAACAGGAAAAAGCTTGGTCTGCACTTATATAGCGCTTTCTTTTTGCTAACCTTAGCACCACCACAAAGCGCTTTACCCCGTTTCTCATTCAGCCATTCACAACACACACACACACACTCGCACACACACACACACACACACACACACTCGCACACCAAATGCAAAGCGGTAGCAACTTGGGGTTCAGTGTCTTTCCCAAGAATACTTTGGCACATGGAGTCATGTGGGCTGGAAATAGAACCACCAATCCTACGATCCTAGTAGACAACCCACTCTACCACCTGAGCCACAGCCACCCCACAGCAGCTGTTCTTTAAATTTGCTTTTTTTTGTGAGTCCTTTTTGGACTCTTTGGCAAAGGAAATAATCTTGTACATTTAAGTAATATTTTGGTGTGCAACTTATCACAAACATTAACCTGTTTATGTTCAGATTTCAGATAGAATCTGCACATGTGTACACACAGTGCCCACTTTATTAGGTAAACCTATTGTCATATGAGTCATTGTTATTGCAGAGTGGTGCAAGTTTAAAAAGTGGTTTTATTAAAACCAATATGGCAGACAAACAAAATGGCTAGGAAGTACTAGGCAAATGGTCAGGAAACAGGCAAACAGGCATAAACTATACAAGTCTAACGAGGCAAAGGGTAAGCTGGCTATGGTCAAAACACTAATCAAAAACAGGCAGAAAAGCTTGGAATTGTCACAGACAATGCTGGAGACTTTGCAAAGTGTGTTTGTCAGTCCTGGTGAATTAAAGGAGGATTTTGATTGTGATTGAGGTAAGCGTTACTGTTAGGATTCCCATTGAAGATGCAAGTGCAGGTACTCACTGGTTTTATTTTAAGTAGCGAACTAACCAGAAACATAATCCAAAGGCAAGTTAAGTTATTTAGGCAAGGGTCAGGCAATGAACAAACAACGTGAACAAGACTAGGCAAGAGCAAAACGAGAAAAGAGGAACGAGATCAAAACCAGAGAAACAATTAGTAATAAATGGCTTGGTATAGACTAGTACACAATGACACAGAGTGTATACTTGAATACAAACTATTCAAAGTCAAACTGAATCATGACACTGTAGGGAGATAACCAATGACAAGATAAGGGTGGAGACAAGACATGAACCAAAACAAAAACACACATGGCAACGTAAACACTAGACAATTCGGAAGTGTGCGTATGCATTTAAGGTGAAATTACTACAAATCAGTCTGAGGAAACAGCATTAAATTAGATGGTTTAAATAAAATATGAGATGCAAACAGATTTCAGATGCAACTGCATTTACAGAAGCATATGCTAATTTAATTTACATGGTGATATTAGGTTTTTTTAACTAGTTTTTTTAATGATTTTTTGTTTTTTTACATATTTTATTGCTTTCCAGAAACATAGACCAGCCACTATTCAATCATAATTAGTAATTATTCATAGTATGATATACTCATTGTTCATAATGGCACATGTGTCCTCAATTCTGTTGAGCCAATTTTTATAAACAGTGTTTGGGGGTGAAAAATGGCGGTAGAAAACCAATAGATAAACATGCTACCCAACAGTCCTGAGCATTGACTCAGTAATTTGCCATGTCATCACCCTTTATATTGCTGCACTGGCTTTGTCACTATGTTGGTATGTTTGTTCTAATGTTTTAAAAAAGATGCTGTTTTTTTCACTTCACTTCAAGCTATGATTAATCACTTTTCACAGACAGACTGTTGAGAACTTTTACACGTTGTTGTGAACGCATACTGTCCAGCCTATCCAGAGATGAGTTAACTAATTGCAATCTGCTTTTTTGGAACGGACAAATCCACAGGTTGAGGATTTGGCTAATTCAACTCAGAGTTTGAGTGAGTTTCAGCTTTTTCATGACCTCTTCCTGGAACAGACCCCAGCTTTCATCTGTTTCTGTTTCATTAGCATTTTGGCCAGAGAACCTCATTAGCTTCTTACTATTTTACTCTGTTAATCAGTCAGGCACTTTTTGTGGTGGCACAGAAGTTGCCATAGGAATGTGGATTAGCTGTGCAGGGGTGAGTGGAAATAATCCACATCGGTCAATGTGACAGTTATTCAGAGAAGGTTTCATTCCCTCAGTAGAGCTATAAAGAGCCTCATCAAGTAATGACACAAGTATTACTATTATCACCGCATCATTAAAGGAAAAATGCACCCTGAATTACTTGCATATCAATATTTATAATTAATATATGGTATTCAGTTTAGTATTTGATATAATGAGTTGATATTTTTTGGTTTGAACTTATTTCATTCATTCATGTTGGTCTGTTTTCATTTGATTCTGTTGCATCCATCCTAATGTAATCCTAATTTATCAACCATTTATCACATTCTCCTGACCATGTTTATACAGAGACCCCAAGTGGTGGACAAGTGTAATCATGGATAAACTGATTATCAGGAGCTTCTGTTCCACTTGTTGCGATTTAGTTGATCTCTGCCAGCAACTCGCACCACTTTTGAAGAGGCCAACATAATGCAGCACTGGCATTTCTGTGCACACTCAAATCCTGTCTACTCTCAGGCTTTTAGCCATGGGCACACTTTAATGAGAAATTGGAGACAGGTCTGGCATTTCCCAACCATGAGCTGATGTCTTAATATCCATAACCATGTCTTAATATCACTCACACAATACATAACAGCACAACACAACAATAATTCAACAACAAGATTTCAAGCCATTGCAGGTTTTCCAAATGTAATGGAGGCAATAGATTTCACACAAGTAACCATAATCGTGTTCATATTTACCCTTTTAAAGGGAAGCTCTTTACCATATATGGTGATTTGGGAGTGTTATTTTATGTAAATGTTATCTTCCCAGTGTAGCATAATCTCCACCATATATATATTTAGATCTACTATCACGCATACAATGACTGGAGCTTCCCTCCATTTCCTCAGTTGGGGTCTCCCTCAGTATTTTGGCTCAGTCTTGCAGCCAGTATCTGGAATGCCAGGCCTGTGACCTAACACGGATTATACTGCTGCTGGCCGCTGTCGAGCTCTCTCAGGGTCTCTTTTCGTGGTTGGCCTGCAAGTTATTTGGGTTCCATTATACACAGCTTTGGCTGTGAGTAACTAACGAGCCATGCTGCAGGAATTACACCCATGCAGCCGATGTCCAAGCCTCCTGGAAGACAAAGATGAACACCAGCTATGTGTCCGTTGCCTCAGCACTGACCAGTCTATGTTCAGATGTCCCCGGTCACATCCAAAATCCTTTATGTGCATGTAGCAATCTCAGCAGTATGCTGCTTATACAGTAAGAGCACACACCAGCTTTTACTTGGCCTTGTGTCTTTGGCATGGTAGTCAGTCTCTCACACAGACACACACACACACACACACACACTTAACTCAATGTTCAGAAAGAGAGAGAAACAGAAATTCACCCTCACTCACTTTCAGTAACCACTTTATCCTGGTCAGGTTGCGGCAGATCCGGAGCCTATACCTATCCTGAGAACACTGGGCATGAGGTAGCAATATGGATAGGATGCCAGTCATTCACATTGCACCATGCACACACGCATGCATTCACACCTGGGGCAATCTAGTGGAGTGTTTCATAGTCAATGGGAGGGATCTGAGGAAACCCAGACACAGATACAATAACCTGAGCTCTGGGTCAAATCGCTTGAGCTGTGAGTAATAATTATGATTCCATACTTCCCTTTCAAAGGGAACTCAACAGTTTGTGAGCTCCACGCTGTGGGAAGCGCTCTCGCGCATGACCAATATCTGAAGCTTGTGTAACATCATGCCTACTTATAGGTTTGCCGTGATTAGGTGGCGTGGCAATTAAGCACATCGCGTGATCAAAATGACATAAAAATGGCACCTGTGAACCATGCTGTCAGCCTTATTATCTTCAGCGAGACTGTATGTTGGTTGTTTGTGTAATGCTCGCAAAAAGACTAATTTCCTCACTATCTTTTTTTTTTTTAATAGTTACTTTTCTGTCCCTTCAAAAAAAAGTGGTGGTCAAAGTCTATGCGGTAGTGGGTCTTGCTTGTGGGTCACTGCATACAATGGCAGTGTTGCAAGCACTACAAAGCAGACCTGCTGAGTGAGCTTGACATACGGCGGCATTCAGCCAATTCCTTCCCTGTTGTGTTGAGTTCACCCGGCCAGCGCTAGTGCGAGGGAGGCACAGAAGGCGAGTCTGGTGGCCTGTCTTCCCCCGCAGACAGGGCAACCAGGCGGCCACAGTCACAGCCTGCTACTAGGCCTGATCTGAGAATGGTCATAAAGGCCAAGCAGACAAAGGAGGAGCAGTTCTGAGGTGCAGTGGAGAGACGTATCAGGGAACATGAGGTTATTAGGGCAGTTAGCCCCCAGTACTACTGTAGGGCCTCCCCTAGCCAAGCCTGTCCCAAGTTTTCAGTGTTCTCTGGTCAGCGAGCTGTCACAGGTCAACAAAAATGTGATGCTTTCCCTCCAAAATAATGTGGAAAAGTTAACATCACTAAAAGACCATCTGGCAGCATGAAAACTACTGTGAAGTATGTCTCCATGGGTTCTGTCAACCATAGAAAAGGGTTACCGGGTCCAGTTCTGAGCTCGACCCCCCCGGTTCAGAGGTGTGCTCACCACTGTAGTCAGCACAGAGCAGAGCCCGACATTAGCGCAGGAAGTAAGATCCCTCTTGGACAAAGGGGCCATAGAACATGTACCCTGCTCCCTGATGGAGGGAAGTTTTTACAGCCGTTATTTCCTGGTCTGAAAAAAAGATGGGAATATGTGGCCAATTTAAATTTGTGTCATCTGAACTGTACTCTTCGGACATACAGGTTCAAGATGCTGATGCTCAAACTTATTGTTCCATAGATTCAGTTTGAGGACTGGTTTGTGACGATAGATCTAAAAGGTGCATATTTCCACATAAAAATATTGCCCAGTCACAGGAAGTTCCTGAGGTATGTGTTTGGAGGCAATGCATACAAATATCGGGTTCTTCATGCTTACTTTATCCCCTCGCACCTTCACAAAGTGCATGGATGTCATTCTGGCTCCATTGCGACTCCAGGGCATCCGTGTACTAAACTACCTGGATGACTGGTTAATTCTAGCACGATCCAGGGAACTGGCGATTCAACATCGAGATGTTGTTCTCGCCCACATGAAGAGTTTGGGGCTCAGGTTGAACCTCAGAAAAGTACGCTTTCTCCAGTGCAGTGGACAACTTTTCTAGAGGTTATAAGGATTCTACTACGATGAGGGCGTTTCTATCCACAAAATGTGTAGGGTCAATCCTATCAACATTGAGCAAGATAAAGCTGGATCTCGGCATCCCCTCCAGTCTCTCCGAGAGACTGTTGAAGCTTATTGAAGCAGCAGCCAATGTCATACCATTGGGCCTATTGCACAGGAGACTGTTTCAGTGGTGGCTGAAAAGTCAGGGGTTTCGTCCGAGGACAAGACCTCTGTGAGTAATCAGTGTCATGAGGTGATGCCTATGTGCTCTGAGAATTTGGAGGTGTCCCCGGTTTCTAGCCTTGAGTCACACTCTAGAGGTGTCTCCTTATTGTAAGATGGTAATAACAGACACCTCCCTCATGGGCTGGGGCATGGTCTTAGATGGCTGTCCAGGTCACAGTCTCTGGAGCAGCCTTCATCTGGAGTGGCATATAAATCGCCAAGAAATGCGGCCCATGTTTCTAGCACTGAAATTCTTTCTTCCTCAATTGAGAGGTCACCATTGTTAGTTGTGACAGACAACACAGCGGTGGTCTCATATATCAACCACCAGGGAGGATTTTGTTCACGCAGGCCCAACTAAATTCTTTGCAGAGGGAAAAGTTTTGTCAGTGACTGCAATATATATTCTGGGCAACTGGAATGTGGGGGCAGAAATCCTGTTCAGGCATGGGATGAGGCCCAGGGATTGGAGGCTCCATCCACAACTGGTGGAGTCCATATGGCAGCGGTTCGGCCAAGCAGAAATGGATGTGTTCACCCCCGAGGAGACAACACACTGGCCACTGTGGTTTTCTCTTTTGCTAGCCTGGGCATCTCTCAAGCAAGTAGGAGATTTACAAGCTCTCTCTGTTGCCCCTTCCTGCCTTGACTTTGCCCCTGGATTAACCAAGGCCTTCCTATATCCTAGGCCGGATTATATTCCTCAAGTGCCTACATCTGCTGCCCAGCCAGTAGTGTTGCAGGCTTTCTGTCCTCCTTCGTTCCTCACAATGAAACAAGAGAAATTGCACCTACTGTGTCCAGTAAAGGCTCTCTGTACTGAAGTCCACACCAGTGGAGTAAGTCAGAGCAGCTGCTGGTCTGCTTTGGCGGCGATAGTAGAGGAGATACTGTGTCGAAGCAGCGCATCTCTAATTGGATAGTGGAAGCAATCTCTATCGCTTATGAGACGCACAGTCTTGCTACGCCTCTGGGCATAAGGGTTCATTTCACTAGGGGTGTCACCTCCTCAAAGGCTTTGTCCAAAACGGTACCCTTACAGGATATGTGTACTGCAGCGGGGTGGTATACACCACACACATTCATTCGATATGACAGCCTGGATATACATTCCACCCCAGGCTTGAGTGTCTTGCAGTGACCCTCGGGCTCGGATCTTTTTATACAGGCCATACCATCAGTATGATGGAGTGGGTGTTGTCGTTCCCACAGTGTGGAGCTCACGCAATATTGAGTTCCCTTTGAAAGGGAACATCTGGGTTACGCATGTAACCCTGTTCCCTATTTTACGTAGCTTTGCCATACTGGGGCAGGCCTGTGAATTGTGTCTTCGCTTCAGATAATAGAGGCTGACGGCGCGGTTCACAGGTGCCGTTTTTATATTACGGAACGCGCTTAATTGCCACATCACCTGATCACGGCAGGCCTATAAATAGGCATGATGTTACACAAGCTTCAGATACCAGTCATGTGTGAGGGTGCTTCCCACAGCGTGAAGCTCACACAACATCTCATTCCCTTCTCAGGGAACAGGGGTAACCCAGACGTTTTTGTATGTATTTTCAAATAAACATAAGTTCAGTTTCAAATGAAAATGAAAATAGTAATATATTGTCTTTATAACACATTGTCAGGCTGGGTGGGCAGTTTTTGTTTTTCAAAAAGTTTGAATACTAAATAACAGACAACTCTTTTTGCATACTTCATCATACATGCAACAGGCTGCATGGATTAAAATTAACTAAAGGATTTATACCATACATCAGGAGAAATACCTGAAAAATTTTGAGACTGCAAAATAAGTGTTAGTGTTTGAGTAGGTGTTAGGATTAAGCAGATGTTTTCTATTCAAGACCATTTTTCTCCTTCAGTTTTCACTGCACATAGGGTTTTTTGAAGAGTTTCCTAAAAACACACGTATGTGAATACCTTCTAGCTAATTAATCAATGTCCTCAGTGCTTCTACTCTCTCAACCCCACTCCCTTTTTTCCTTCCAAGCACCAGCCCAAGGTTCTCTTCTTGTCTCTGGCTAAATCTGCAGTGCAGTTGCAGCAGTTGTATCTGATCTTAGTGTCCTGTCCTCTAAGAGGAAGTCATCGATGAGCTCTCTTTATCAGCAGAAAATCCAAGCTGTGCAGATATCACATGCTGGGTCATTAGACAGGTAGAGAGAGCTCACACTGTTGAGAAAGCCGGAACTGCTTACAGTGCAAAAAATGATATCTTACCAAGTGAAAATATCCTGAATATGAGTAAATTTATCTAATATTTCTTATTATGAGATCATTACAAACCAACTATAAGATTATTCAGCCTGATTTTAGATGTTTTTACCCATTTCAAGCTTTAAATTTTCTTATTCTATTGCCAAATAATTGTGCTTCTTATAAATACATTTAAAATCTTTAAAATGTAAAATTAGAAAAAGATTAAAATAAAAATTTCAAGCTTAAAATGTGTAGAAAATGGTCGAAGTGTCCTTGGGCAAGATACTGAACCCCAAGTTGCTCCCGATGGCAAGCTAGCACCTTGCATGGCAGCTCTGCTACCATTGGTGTGAGAATGGGTGAATGAGACACAGTGCAAAGCGCTTTGTAGAACCACTACGATTAAAAGCGCTGTATAAGTGCAGACCGTTTACTATATTATTCCAGATATTGTCACTTCTAAGATGTTATTTTTGCAGTGTAAATGGGACGAGGTGCCACTCAAAGGAGGAGATGTTTTAAAAAGCTCTTTATTGGCTTCATTCCACACAGTCTCATGGTTCAGTTAGCAGAAATGGAACGAGTCTTCATATTTGTCCTCTTCAAAAAGTTTCCAACAAGGCATATATGTAAAGAAACGACAGATGCCTTGTTTGGTTTAATGGGTGTAGATCCCTCAGTGCACAAAATGACATCTTAAGTGGAAAGTGGAAATATCTTGAATATAGTCATATTTATTATTTTCTATTATACGATTTTTCTATTATAAGATTACAATAAACCAAAATATAAGATTATTGAATTGTATTGAAATGTTAAAAGTAATGCTAGAAATGAGCAAAAGAACAAGACTATTTCTATCTTGAAATTAGTACAAATATATAAAAATGGGTTTAATAATCCTATAGATTGTTTATTGTAATTCTATAATAAGAAATACTAGATAAATATGACTATATGCAATATATTTCCACTTATTAAGATGTCATTTTTTGCTGTGCTGGTCTTGGTCTTATTCCATATAGCAAAGTCCAGCCTCCATACCTCTGCCATGACACGTGATGGGATCAGTGATAAAAAAAGGTAATCCAGGCATCTATTTCCCAGTGGGGCAAAAATAAAGTCAAAATCAATTAAAATAAAAGTTTTATAAAAGAGCACAGCATCAGAAAGGTCTGTATAGGCGTCTGAAAATTTTTGCAAGAAAAATAAATTCAATTCAACTCACATTCATTAAACAATCCTCCTTATAAACCCTATTTGTGCTCACTGAGTATGTTTATTTAAATTGCTTCCATGCCTCATTAAAATGGTAGAACATTTAAATCACAGGTGGGCTGTGGTATTAATTTATTTATAATGCATCACATTATTTTAATGTAGTAAGATTTCTACTAGCATCTTAACAGAGACATTGCAGATTATTGTTGTATTTCATGATTGCTGTATTTTTCTGCATAAAATATGCTTGTTTGGTTACACTCACAAAAACGTAAATTATTAAGTCAAAATGTATTTAAGACAGCAGAGGACTGTGATTTTTGTATAATCGGTGAAAAGGAAGCTGCGCTGTAGAGAGTGAATTAATGCAATTGCATTTTAAGGGTCCACATACACACACACACCTCTTATCATTGCACAATATGCTGATTAAACATTATTGATTAGCAGCAGTTACAAAAAGCATTACACAATGTGTCTGTAACCACCAAAAAAAGGAGCAATTAAATGAGTAGAAAAAGAAGGGTTATATAAAGTTAGAACATTACAGTGACAGGAATAGGTCAGAGAGATGTGAACATCATCAATCCAACAAAACCAAACATTATTTACTTCCTTTACACTTACTATGTTATGTAGAAATACTGCAATGCTGCACCTAACTGGATTTATTTAGCCTCAGCTACAGTATGACTCAAAGTAAAACAAAATGAAAGGGCTTGCATTGTTAAAAAAATAGGGAGGTGGATGAGTAGAATACACAGAAGAAGGAAATAAAGCAACAGGAAACCTCAAAGTATTAAAAGCAACTATTTACGATACTTCTAATCAGGCAATGAAATTAGTAAGCTTTAAAACAAAAGGTACTCACCATTGAACTTGACTTTGCGAATGTACTCCAACAATTCTTTGCCACTGATGTTGCTCATGCGGGGACAAAGGCCAGGGAAGCCAAAACACAGGTGTCGATGCATGCTGTGGAGAGCATGGGCCATAGCATACACAGCATCCATGACAAACTGAACCTTCCCCTCCTGTTCATAACTGGAGTCACGGCCCACCTTCTCTAGCCCTGCACACACACACACACACAAACACACACACACACACACACACACGTGGTATTTTCCCTTTATTTCATTACTCTAGTCCAATGAGAGTGTGTAGTCCTGCCATCTCATTTACCCTTCTAAATGAGCAGGCACACCATTTTGCATGACTTCCAAGTACTGAAGAGCTGTTTAATATGATGTGCACTTTTACCCAATAATTAGCATAATTGGCTAATGAGCACGCTGATGAGGTGAATGTCTTAGAATATTTGATGAGTAAATATTGCACACTGCATCTTACATATACAAGGGGTGAAAACTATAACAGTACTGAGTTACTGATTTCATTTTGCCCACATACACATACACCACATACAGTACATTTTCTCAGAGGAAACAGAAGACAAATAAAAACATGGCTGGACGAGATAAAATAACAAGTGATATGATTCCTGAATCAATAATCGTGTCAGTGAGGAATAAAATGAAACTCAAGACACTATTATGATGCCTCCTGCAGAGTGGAAGAATGCATACACACTGCCAAAAAGGAGAGTGATTATCAGCTTTTCCTCTGGTCTGGATGTGAAAGACCCGAAGAGTGACTCGAGAGAGTGGTCCAGCTCTTTGATTCAAAACAAAGGCATGTTTTGCAACTCCAGAGCCAAGACACTCACTAAACACAAATTTAGCTTGTGCAGAGGTGGGCAAAAGTTTTGGACCAAGGGCTGCATTGATTACAGTGAAGTAAGCCGGGGACCACACATTCTAAGGTCGATATTAAATATGAAAATGTATTTGTATTGAACTAGATAGACACAAAATGATACCACAAATACCTGGATTTCTGGATTTATTTAATCATTTAATTCATTTCTATATGTAGCCATCAATCAAATGCCACAGTATCACATTATTATCATACTCAACACAGCACAGAAGTCTTGGTCAATGCTTATGTTACATCCCGTATTCACTACTGCAATTCCATCCTGTCTGGCATCCCTAATAAACTACTTCACCGGCTCCAAATAATCGAAAACTCTGCAGCAAGGATCCTTACATGCTCCAAATCAACCAGCCATGTAACAGCTCTGCTCATCCAGCTTCACTGGCTTCCTGTTGCCTAACAAATTAAATTCAAATTTCTGCTTCACACATTTAAGGCCCTACATAATCATGCTCCCACTTATCTCACTAACCTCTTGGAGAACTGCACACCTCCCTGCTTACTGCGATCCTCCTCAGCAGGTCTACTAGCAATACCGAACATGAACTTTAGCACCATGGGTGCAAGAGCCTTTAGTCACACTGCACCTAAGTGCTGTAATTCACTTCTCCATCAGATCCGCAACTGTGAATCCATTTCAAGATTCAAAAGTTCTTTAAAAAAATTATTTGTGCATGTGTATAATTGT